>QKWP01001913.1:31432-42096 GCA_003550325.1 Gigaspora rosea
AAAATTAGAAAAATTACAAAAAAATTCAAAATTTTTAAATAACTTGAAATTTCATTATGTAAACTAGTCTTGGGCTTCTAATTAAAAGTTTTTAGCACTTAATTTTGCATATATATATGCACCCTCTAACCTAATATTAATACTAGTTCAGACCCTCACCCTAACTAATAATCATTTTGATTTTTTTTTTAAATATTAACCTGCGATATCGCAACCTGCTAAATTTATCAAAATCCTTTAGAATTTTCAATTTTAAATATGTGTTAGAAAAATAATTTTTATTATAATAAACTACTACAATGCAGGCATCTTTAAACCAACAAGTCATTTATATAAGCAGCCAAATTTTTAGTATATGTTGTATAACTTTACATACAATAAATTAATATTATTGAATAACATAAATATTAGATATAAACCAAACAATTAAAAAAATTTTTTTTTGTAATTTTGGCCAGAATTATACTAATTTTAAATAATTTTGGCCAAAATTAAAGTAGCCAAATTTTAAATTTATTAATAAGGCCACTCCAACTTAATTCTTTGTTTAACATAGCAAGTTCAAAATTTTTTAGAGGAGGGGGCTTAAATAACAAATGATTAGGTCCGGTTTGGGACCGGCCAGGATCGGAATAGGTCCAGTTTAGGTCCGGTTCAGGATCAAACCAGACTCAAACTCTAAATTTTATACAGACTGGTCTGAGCCTAAATATACTTATATTTATTTTTTGGTGCTGACAAGTTTACTTAGTGTATGAAGTTAGAATTAATTAGTAAAATTTTATGAATCATAAGATTTTATAGAATTTTATTAATAAAATTTTATAAAATCTTATAATACACAAATTTTTATTAATTAATTTTAACTTTATGCACTAAGTAAATATATTCAGCACCTAAAAATGCATCAAATCAGCAGAGTTATTTTTATTTTACTTAAAATTTGGAGAATAGATGCATAATTTTGGATTTTTGATCAAAAAAGTCAAATTTAAGCATCTTTTCTCCAAATTTCAAGTAAAATAAAAACAATACTGCCAATTTAATGTATTTTTAGGCTCTGAACAAGTTTACCTAGTGAAATAAGTTAGAATTAATTAGTAAAATTTTATGAATCATAAGATTTTATAGAATTTTATTAATAAAATTTTATAAAATCTTATTATACACAAATTTTTATTAATTAATTCTACCTTTATGCTCTAAGTAAACATGTACAGCATCTAAAATACATCAAATCAGCAGAGTTATTTTTATTTTACTTGAAATTTGGAGAATAGATGCATAATTTTTGTTTTTTTGATCAAAAAAGTCAAATTTAAGCATCTTTTCTCTAAATTTCAAGTAAAATAAAACAAATTGTCAATTTAATGTATTTTTAGGCTCTAAACAAGTTTACCTAGTGCTATAAGTTAGAATTAATTAGTAAAATATTGTGAATCATTAGATTTTATAGAATTTTATTAATAAAATTCTATATAATTTTATTATTCATAACATTTTACTAATTAACTCTAACTTATTTCACTAGGTAACCTTGTTCAGAGCCTAAAAATACATTAAATTGGCAGTATTGCTTTTATTTTACTTGAATTTTGGAGAAAAGATGCTTAAATTTGACTTTTTGATCAAAAATCAAAAATTATGCATCTATTCTCCAAATTTCAAGTAAAATAAAAATAACCCTGCCAATTTGATATATTTTTAGGTGCTGTACATGTTTACTTAGTGCATAAAGTTAGAATTAATTAATTAAAAAATTTGTGTATTATAAGATTTTATAAAAATTTTATTAATAAAATTCTATAAAATCTATGATTTACAAACTTTTACTAATTAATTTTAACTACATGCACTAAATAAACTTATTTAGAACCTAAAAATATATTAAATCAGCAGAATTGGTTTTATTTTACTTGAAATTTGGAGAAAAGATGCTTAAATTTGACATTTTTGATCAAAAATCCAAAATTATGCATCTATTCTCCAAATTTTAAGTAAAATAAAAATAATTATACCGATATGATGCATTTTTAGGTGCTGTATATGTTTACTTAGTGCATAAAGTTAGAATTAATTAATAAAAATTTGCATATTATAAGATTTTATAAAATTTTATTAATAAAATTCTATAAAATCTTATGATTCACAATATTTTACTAATTAGTTCCAACTTAATTCATAGGTAACTTGTTCAGAGCCTAAAAATACATTAAATTAGCAGTATTGTTTTTATTTTACTTGAAATTTGGAAAAAAGATGCTTAAATTTGACTTTTTTGATCAAAAATCCAAAATTATGCATCTATTATCCAAATTTTAAGTAAAATAAAACTAACCCTGCTGATTTGATATATTTTTAGGTGCTGTACATGTTTACTTAGTGCATAAAGTTAGAATTAATTAATAAAAATATTAAATCTTATGATTTATAAAATTTTACTAATTAATTCTAATTAACTTATATAATGTTCCTAGGTTTAGTATGACTTTATCATGCAGCTACTCTAACTTTGGTGATCTTTCTGTATGGGTTTATTTTAGTAATATGAAAAGTGAAATTTGAATCTAAAAGTTATATATATGTTGTTTAACTCCCCCCATAATTTGCTCAATCGAGAGAGGGGGTTATGTTAAACATAGATTTAAATTGAAGCACCTTAAAATTGATTAATTGATAATCTGTTTCTGATAAGGGAACCATATATAACCATATATAGTAAATTGTGATGAACACCATTTCACATAAACAATAGTTGGTTTACATTAGTTGGCAAATCATTTTATGCCAATATCTCTGTAACTACTAAACAGATTTTAATGATATAACTATATTAAAATTAGAAAATAATGCTCTACAAAATTACTTAGAAATTGAAGATTACTTGGTAGAAAAATGACTTAACTTTGTCGTGAAGTGGTATTTGTGGCTTAACAATTTTATATAGCAAATCATATAGATCTGCATGTCGCAATTTACTATGTATAGCTCCCTTATTTGGAAACGAATTATCAATTAATTTTCAAAGAAAATAACTTGATTAAATTCTAATTAACTAAAAAAATAAACTTAATAACTTTGTTTTTTAGGTTTGATTTTATTATTTTATGAAGAGATTGGTTGATAACTATTTTAGTTTTTTTATTTATAATCTTTTAAAAATCATATATTTTATACATTGATATAAAGATGCCTGCACTGTATAACAAACAACTTATAAAGGAGGGTCTCCAAAATTCTGGTTGGAATATATCGGAGTGCATCAGATCATATTTGCTAGATCAAAATTTATCAATTTTGACCCAAGATCATAAAAAATTTTACTAATAAAATCATATCCATTCATTAAGTAAAAAATGCCCAGCTAGATAATTTTGCTTTGGAATCTGCTAATAACTTGAGCTAAACGCTGACCTAGATCTGATATATCAAACCCAGAATTTTGGGACCCTCCTGTAAAATTCATAACAAACTAAAGATTCTATATATTGGTTAATATGGTTAGGGCCATGACATATATTACCTAATATTTTAGGAGGTGGGTGGTCAGCTAAGATCTTAGGTTATACAATCTAGAATACTAGCCAATCAAAATCAAGAATTATTTAACCATAATTATAAAAAAAATTGAGATAAATGTACTTTTTGTGTAACAAAATCGAGCATTTTGATTGGTCTTAGGTGGGGGTGGGGTCTGGTCTCTTAGTAAATGGATATTAGGTAATATATGTCACGGCCCTTAGGGTAAATAAATTTTAATAATGTTATGTAATTTATTTGTCCGAAATAAAGTGAAGAACACTATATTTTTGTATAAAGTGAAAAAATGTTTGCTAGCCGCATCATGTAAAATTGCACCAATCACATCATGGTGATCAACCAAAAGCAGAAAAATCATCCAATCAAATTGTAACACATCTCTCATAAGTAAAAACTATCGCTTTATAATTATAGCTTCGGACATATAATGCTGTGCATTTTCTTAGTATTATGTAGTATAATAAAAATTATATATTAGGTGAAAGAATGCTTCAAAAAAATTTTCTTCATTTATACTTTTAAAGTTTTAATGTCTGTCTGTCACGTTTAAACAATTTAATTGGTCGAATTTGGGTACCGTGATCTGGATCATTATTAGGTGATCTACATTAGGTGATCTATATATGCTATACTATTACTTGAGTTCAAAAAAAATCCATAAGTTAGAATTATTTATTTTGCTGCATGCAGCATTTTAAATCAGAATAATTATCATTATGCAGCCTTTAGTACCAATACTAAGGCTAAACATTGGAATGAACAGTGTCTATTTCTATAGTCTCTATAGCTAATTGACTAACATGCGAACACATGACTAGAATCCATGTCCATTGCTGTACTGTACACAGTGTTTAAAATTGGATTTTAAAATTTTATACAGAATACATTTAATATTTTAATAAAAACTACGGAATTAATGTATCAACTTGCACATTACATTTATATTAAATTCTATATCTGCGGAAAATTTGTTTAATATGTGGAAATAAAATTTTTTTAATAAAATTTATTTGTGCAATTTTACCACTACCAATTTTGATTACAATCCTGTTACCTAGAATCTGAATACAATAAAGATCAAAATCCAGAGTTGCATATGTACATATTGCCACAATTCAAAATTGTGCCATTATAAGATTCGAATTTTCTGATTAGTTTATCCCCTTTGTAAAATAGATCTTCTTTTTATCTTTCATTTCTATTTTTGTATAGTTCATTAAATGCTAGTTAAAATTTGTGTAAACTTGATGATTGACATATAATCATCCTTTTTTGTAAAATCTTAATGTGTTAGCACGTATGCGTGTTAAGAGGCACAAATTATAAATATTCTTAATAGCACGTTAATGTGCTAGACTTAGTTGTACCATCACATAATATGTTAAACAACATGTTAATGTGCCAAACAACGTTAACGTGTTGTATATTAAATTAAAATATATATAAACGAATGAATTTGACTTCAATAAAGAGATACAACATTAGAAAAGTTTACTCTGATTTTACTTAAGAAAATAAAGAAAGTAAGCCAGTATTCGAGTAAATCATAAACTTCTATAGTAACACAAATCTATTCTAATCTTAGGATCCAGTGATTAGATTTTAATGAGTTTGGGCTTGCTAGAATTCTTTCATTGAGTTGATCATTTTGGTAGTTGAATCATTAAAATTGGTCCAATAGATCAAAAGTTATTAACAATTGAAAATTTTTAATAGTTAATAACTTTTGATTTACTGGGCCAATTTTGATGATTAACTACCAAAATGATCAGCTCAATGAGAGGATTCTAGCAAGCCCAAATTGTAAAAATCTAATTACAGAATCCAGAGATCGGAATAAATTTGTATTACTATAAATGTTTATAATTTTTTAATAAATTATAAAACTTCTATAGTAACACAAATCTATTTCGATCTTAGAATCTAGTAATTAGATTTTAATAATTTTGTGCTTGCTAGAATACTCTCATTGAAAGGATCATTTTGATAGTTAAATCATCGAAATTGGCCCAGTAAATCAAAAGTTATTTACTATTAAATATTATATTTAACTTTTTAATAATCGTAAAATCTAATTGGCTAATTGGGGGTATCAGGTGGAAGTGGGTGGGTAGGGGTGAAGTGGGCTCATAGTAAAAAAATCAGCTGATTTCTGGAAGCCCCCTAATCAGTTAAATATATATGCTCTCTCACCTTAATAGTTATAGTATATATATATATACGTATATACATAACTAACAAAGCCCAGTGAATATTAAATATTATAAGACAATAATGAATAGTTTATTTCAAGTAAATATTGTGAATAGTATACATTCCCTATTTGACTTTAGCATAATAGACTTAATAAATTTTTTAATAAATGCTCGCAGATTTAACTAATATTAACTTGCAGAACGAAAAAATATCTTTAATATGCGGAAATTCTGCGGAACTTTTATTTTTTATATTTGCAGAATCTACATGTATTCTTAAAAAAAATTGCGGATTAATTCTTTGGTCTGCTTCACAGATTTTGCAGGTCAATTTTAACCACTGACTGTACAGCAATAGACTAGGGTGTTCAGGATTATGCGATGCAATATAATTTGCTACTTTTTCGTATTGCATATGCTTCGCATAATTGAGAAAAAAAGGTATAAAGCACATGAGTGAGATTTGATTAGTGGAAGAATGTGATTCGCATCTATCACATAATTGACCTTAGTGAAATCACATAAATTACCCAATCGCATAGCATAATTCTGGACATCCTTAGCTGTTTTATAGAGTCCCTGTGACTCTTCGGACAATAATAATGATGTCAAGGAGGCTAATACACTTTTTTTAAAATGTATTAACCTAAAAAGTGAATGAATCATTTTACAAAAAAACAATACAAGACTGCACTGTTTTATAGTACTAGATACAATTATAAATAAATTTTATGTACTATAACAATTACATATGAAATGGAATCTAATACATGGTATTTTGTTATTTTAAAACTATTATTTACAAAGACAATTATATACACAATAGAACAAAATACGTGGTATCTTTGTTATTTTTAAATCATACTAGTCCAAAAAGGGAAGAGACGATTTATAACAAAACAACAATACAAGACTTGACGTCTAAACTAAAATTTTTACTTATTGAACGTCAATATATCTATACTACTAAAGTTTTAATGTATCTGCTTTATAATTAATCTGATTGGCCAGAGTTATTTCTATGATTTTTCTGGCAATAATACTATTTTCAGCTTTACATGTATTGTAATTATATTTAAAATTTTTATAGTAACACTAAAGGTTTATATAAAAATCAGGCTTGCAAAAAAACAACACGTAGCTTATAAATTTATAAATCAGAGAGTCTGAGTTTACACTAGCTAATGGGTATCACTTATGATACTAAATTTATTCTACTAAAATTCTAAGTCTGTCTGTTCACTTTAAAATAAATCTGAATAATCAATTTTGATTCATATAATTTGTATTACTGATGTTCATTATTAGGGCTTCATTATAGAGTAAGAAAAGCGAACTTTGTAGGTGTTGCTAAGTGTAAGCAAAGCAACACAACTATACAAGTATATAAGTGCTGTTTTTGATGTATTAGTTTAAACCATTTTATGAGAACATAACATTTTATCAACAAATTGCAAAAAGGTTACTGAAAAAATCAACTGCACGCCATATTTACTTTTCCAGTAAAATTTTGCTTATACACAATCACTTAGAATATAATAATCGCTAACGGATACTGTAATAGTTAAGATAGAATTTTTATTCAAACATATAATTAATAAAAATGATATTTTGAGTTTTATTGGTACATAGTTTCGCTTTACTTAAGCATGGACATAAGGACATGCCAGTTTGCTAGTACAGTAATCTGTATTTAGCTAAGTGCGAAATGTGGCTTGGGCACTTGGCAATTCATCGTGCGAAAATGTGCAGTACTACTATTCAGAAAAATTAGTATGGGTTTGTACTATATAAGCGAGTTGCTTTGCAATGAAGTTCCTTCTGGTTAACAAACTAATACCTGATTTTTTTCTCGTTCTGGATTCCTGAGCATCATGAAAGCTTTACTAAGAGTATAGATAGTTTAGACAAACAAAAACTGATATAATTCGCAGGCATTAGTATAGAAACATCATTTTGCAAATCTACAGTATATAGGAAAGAATTAATTATTTTTCGTGATTTGTAACATAATGTGATGTGTGTTTGAGAAATTTTTAGTGTAAATTTTGAATAAATTATAGTCAAAAAAATTGCAAAAGCATTTAAAATTTAGAGTTTATTCAATGAGACACAGTACTCGAAGATGATTTGTAATACCAAACATATCCTAGACCAATTGAAATTCTTCTGATTCTTTGTGAAAATATTTTTATATATTGCTTATATCGTTTACCTTGTACTTTTATAGCAAATCCATACTGTGGATAATAGATGTCAAGTTCTAGTCCTTGAGAATATTTAGATATTTTCAAAAAATCTGGTCAGCGGATGCCAAAAAGTGTGCCAAAAATGTTAGTTATGACTTTGTGACACAGATTTCATGCTTAATTTATGCTTAATACTATTAAAACTAGCAAACCATTTATGACCCTTATTACACATCCATTGTATCAGAATACAGTGATTTATATATTCATAGAAAGACACATGCTTTCTCTGCTATGTGCAATTTTTTAGCTTCCATAAGACCACAAGGAAGGCATCCTGCACATTGTGCACACCACCTACCTTTATTCTTTTATTCTATTAAAAGGTGCAGATCATTCATGACCTCTAGAGCAGTGTTGTTGCTAGACCGGTCCAGTGAAGATTACTGGAACTGGATGTGTCACTAGAACTGGCTAGATAAAACTTGAAGATAAATGGGGTCCAGTGATAAGTTGTCTTGTTGCCACAGGATTGAAGTTCTAGTGTCAGTAAGTCAAAAACACTTTAGAGATTGGTTTCTTCATATGGCATAATTACATACTAATTTTGGAGATCGGGGCTAACCAATATTTCTTTCGATGCTTTGATGCGGTTAGAGTTACCTTTTTTGATATGATTTATTCTCACAGTAAATATATTGCTCATTTTTGTACACAGTTATAGGTAGGTTACAATAGGAATTAAAAGCACGGAAAACGAAGTGTATGGTTTTACAAAAATAACTAACTAAAGGCAGTATCTTAAAACTGATTAGAGGATAAAATTTTAAAGCTAATTGGATTATATGTTGGTATACGAGATATGATACTTTCTTATTTACCAGTTTGATTTTGATAACTGGAATACAAAAGTATCAATTTTGATAGATCTACGGTTGCTATTTTGATAGATCTACAATACACCCAAAATTGGGTGGTGTTCTTGATGCATCATACATAAAATTTAAAATTTTCAAGAATTTGAGTAATGTTATTTCGATGTGGACACCCAACTAAATTTACTAAATTTAGTTAGGAGGTTGCCAAGATCAAAATTTTGCAGTGCCTGTTATTTTAATAGACATCGTTTCAAAAATTTGAGCGAAAATATCTCAGCAACCACCTAGCCAAATTCGATGAATTTTTTTTATTTTGATTCAACAGATCTGAAGAATCAAAATAAAAGAAATTATCGAATTTGTTTGAATATTTGCTGACTCAAAGTTTATATAAAATTTTTCACTGCTATTATTTTTGATAGACGTTTAATGCTTTCAAAATTTAGAGCAAAGAAATCTCAGCAACCACCTAGCCAAATTCAATGAATTTTATTTTATTTTGACAGATCTGTTGTTTCAAATAAAAAAACCTCATCAAATTTGGATAGATAATTACCGAGATATCTTCGCTCAAAGTTTTATAAAAATTTTGCCGTGCTGTTATTTTTAATGTTTTCAAAAATTTGAGCAAAAATATCTCAGCAACTGCCTAGCAAATTTTGATAAATTTTTATTATACAGACCTGTAGAATCAAAATAAAAAAGCTTTATCAAATTTGGTTAGGTAGTTGCTAAGATGCCTTCTCTCAAAGTTTTATAAAAATTTTGCTATAGTTTTGAGATATTTTAACGTTTTCAAGAATTTGAGTGAAAATACCTTAGCAACTGCCTAGCCAAATTCGATGAACTTTTTTTTTATTTAAATTGCATAGATTTGTAGAATCAAAAATAAAAAAAATCAATCGAATTTGTTAAGTAGTTGCGAGATACTTTCTCAAAGTTTTATAAATTTTTTGTCGCAGTTATTTTAATAGATATTTTAATGTTTTCAAAACTTTGAGCGAAGATATCTCAGCAACTACCTAGCCAAACTAGCAGTTAGGCACGTCCTTACATCCGTGCTATAGTAATTATACAAAAAAAAATTATAGACATAAAAATCTTAACTATTAACATTGATTTATTAATTATGAACATTTGATCCAATCTGAAATGTAGTAAGTGGTGGTGCAGTTTGTAGGAACGTGGTAAGATTAGATTGTTCGTACTATCATGGGTACACATGTATCACATGATGGTCATGAACACGAAGAGGACTTGATTGTGTAGTTGGTGACATATAAATTATTATTAATCAAAGTATATAACAATAGAAGACCAATCAAATTGTTTAAATGTGACAGACAGAAAAACTTTAGTAGTACTACATGCTTAAATTAATTTTTTTATTCGTATTTTTTTTAGATTATTTTATTAAAAGTTTTTATTTAATTTTAATTATATATTATATTTTACAATCAAAAATTGAAAACGCCTAGAAAAAAAAGTTTTTTTTTTAACAATTAATGTTTAATGCACCTAACAGTTTAACCCACTTGGATTTAATACCATTTAGCTTAAACTAATAGTATAAAGAAATTTTGTGCTGGACTAATGTATCGGAGGGCTGTACCAGTGATCACAAGTAGGATTGACATGCGAAGCTTGGACCAGAGAGTTTAAATAGGCAATCCCCTAGTCGGGTTGTAGGTATGGCAACTAGTGTAGAACCTTCGGGCGGACTACTTAAATTAGACAACCAAAAGTTGTACGTGTGGCTAGTTGTACTCTCATTCAATGTAATTCAATTGTGGGTGCGCCCAAAGAGGCGCCCTTGATCCACAGGCTTGATTAAATAAACTCTCACCCAAAGCGGGAACTTT
>QKWP01001913.1:43508-99942 GCA_003550325.1 Gigaspora rosea
TGTTTTCAACCCTTAGTTATCTATGGTATATCTTGATTTTAGTATACCAATTTTTTAAATATTTTAGCACTTTCGGATTATAATGTAGATAACTCGATACATCGTAAATCACATGATAATCATACCATATTGGAATCTTGCTTTCAGGACTATTATAGTCCTAAAAGGAGTTTTTTTTCTTTTAGCAAAGATCCCATATGTAAGAATAATAATGACGGCATTAAAAGATAAATGAAATTATATGTACTGTAGTATGAAGGCATTTATTTAGAAATAAAATAAAATTAAATTAATAAAAAAAAGTGCTCAGATAAAATCTGAAATGAACCTGAAATGTATAGAATAATACCAAGAGAAAAAATGTGACTTCAGGTGTTTTCAAGCTTATTTATTATTTATTAGATTCAACTCGTGAAAGATTTGTGATATTATTATTGTAATTACGTATCGTATATGATATTATAGAGCCTAATCTGGTAAGTAATAAGGGGTAAAATCGAAAGTTCGAAAACTTATCTTTATAACAAATACATATTATTTTTTAATAATATAAGTTAGCACTCATTAATAATGAACCGGTTTACGATAACTGAAATTGAATTGTACGCGTTGATGGTTGTGTTTTTGATCAAATTTTAGCATTTTTTTATATATGCATGTTAGAATACATTAATCTTTTATATTACCTACAATTTATATACATGTCATTTTTTATTAATAGTTTAATTAACAATTCTTGTCTATCTAGGGTAAATGAACTTTGTTAAAATGAGCAAGAATACAATATATTTATCACTTCTGAACTAGTTTAAGTATACGATTGATTACATAAGTAACGAAATTGACCGAATTTTAATAATATATAGAAGATAGATATAGATTAGTTACTGTGCTAGATCACCTGATGATCACGGTACTCAAATTCAACCAATCAGATTGCTTTAAGTGGACAGACAGTTATAACTTTTATAATATAGATAGATTATCATGCGGATCTTAAAGATAATACAGTACTAATAATAAAGTATAATATTATCTGCAAGTTTTATATTTCATAAATTTTGAAATCTTAATTATATTTTTTTTACACGGCAAAATAGATTCCGTATATACCAGTACAATCACGTTTCTTGTAAAACATGAAATGTGTATAGGGATGGTTGGAATCAACATTATCTATGTTGCTTATGCTGATTTCCTTGGAATCCTTTTTTGGTAAACGTTATGATTCTCATTTATCCATTATTGGAAGGAAGTTAATTTTTTAATGACGAATGGAGGAATTGTATTAGTTATGTCGTTATGAGGAAATAGTTGCGTCATTTTCTTTGAACGTTATTCAAAAATGTTTTCGTATGTAGCATACAAAATTATAATTGATAACTGTCGTATATTTGAGTATGTTGGTTTGCACATCGCTTTGATTATAGGTGATAGTTTGTTAACAAATTATGGGCTCAATGTTATTATGGGTTTGAATCTTTTTTTTTTTTGATGTATGTATCATTGGGGTGTGCAGTCAACTAAGTAAATCAAAACTATGTGTAGTATCATATAAAAATTAATTAGTAAAGATTTTTTTGAAATTCGTGATCAGAATAGTAATCTAAATAGTGATCGGGATTATTTATCACTTTTTATATATGTTTTAATAGTAAAGAATGACTTGAATAGTTTTAGATGTCTAGAGCGAATCGCTTTACTTTTTTCAATTATTTTAGCATAAATCTATTCTTAAATACGTTTATAACAAAGTTACGTTAAAAATTTTAAATTCTTGTATTGAATTTTTATCTGCAATGAAACCATCTCTTTTTTTGAATAGTTCTCAATATAAAACAGAATTTTTTGTAAAGAGTCAACTTGAAATCTAAATAATAATGTCAAAAAATTTTCAATGTAACATTGTTATAAACATGTTTAAGAATAGATTTATACTAAAATAATTGAAAAAAGTAAATTGATTCGCTCTAGACATCCAAAACATCTAAGTCATTCTCTACTATTAAAATATATATTAAAAGCAATAAATAATCCCGATCACTATTCTGATCACTCTCCTGATCAATAAATTCAAAAAAAATTCAATATTTAATTTTTATATGGTACTACATATAGTTTTGATTTACTTAGTTGACTGCACACCCCAATGTATCATATGACATTCCATCATGAAATTTTTATGATATGCATGTGTAATGTAAATATAAATAAATTCAACCTCTCCAATAACTCTTATGAAAGAAAACCTTTTGGGTGGAAATTAAGATTTCTGTTTGTTTGTTTAAAAGGGTTAAGTCTCTTTCTTTGATTGTGTATATAATATCGACGGCGGTATTTATTCTTATTGTACGGGTCTTATATGACAACCCGTGCTTTTTACGTTTGGTTATTGCACGGGATTGTTACGTCAGACACCATGCAATAAGATAGTTATTATATGGGTATGTGAAATAACCCATTACACACACGGGTTCATATTTAAATCCCGCGTCTTCGGCATGGAATATGAACCCATGTGTAACTGGGTTATTCAATACAACCCATACAATAACTATAAATTACATGCGAGAAAGTATGGGTATATATTGTAATGAATATTTCAATTAACGTAAGATTTCACAAATGAATGTATTCTGTTAACATGATTTAATTCGAACATACGTACGTATGAAATAGCTTTACTGAATTGTTCCTGAACATTATGTAAATAAATATTTCAAATCAAATGTAAAAATAGGTGTCAATGAATGTAATCATGATGATGTATTTGATGATCATTATGACTATATTTGATGAACATTATGACTATAATCGATCGATGATCATATATTTTGATGGATTATGACTATATTTTGATGCACTGAATGCTGCTATTTTGCAACCATCATGTCTACAGCCGGCCTGCATTACGCAGATGGGAAACCACTGGCTAATCTTAAGCATCAATCTCAAGCAGCAATAGCTTGACTGCAAAACTCTGGGTCAACAGCTGGCCCGCGTATGTGGGTGGGAAACCACCAGCTGACTCTACAAATAGCTAAATCAATTATACATCAAATATACTAGTATATACTGTATATTACACCAAAACAAACTAATAAAGCTCAGTATCCAGCATTATATGTTGGTGTGCTTCCAAATAAGTAGGAATCACAAGCGTGAGATCCTGTTTGTTTAACCAGAATGCAAATGACAATCATTCATCAAACAATTAGTTAATTATCATAAATAAAAATTTAAATTAAATAACATCTAACAATGGTTTAATTTACAAAGAACTATAATCAACTTTAAAACAACTAAAAATATTATATGATTGTCATTTGAGTAATTTACATTAGTAAAAATCAATTACAATCCCTGCTCTAATTACCCTAAACACAAACAAAATTAAACCTAAAATCACATCTCAAACAAATCCAAAACAAATTTACAAACAAAAGCTTCGAAATCTAAAATTCAACTACTAAAAAATAACTAAAATAACAACAAACCTAAAAATATAGTAAACAAATGTAAACAATAATAAATGTCAATGGCTGATCTTAAATTAGCTAATGCTAAAACTTTGTCCTATTTTGATATAAAATTTTAAAATTTTTTTTAGAAGTTTTCTTCGCTTTTGTCATAAAAGTTAGGCTAAGGTTTAGATAGAGATTTTATATTTATAGAATATATATGGATTCTACAAAACTTATAGTTTCCAATCGAAACCCCAGAACTTCAACATCAGCCAACTACAACATCAGCCATAACAATAAATCAACAGCAAAAAAAAAACAACAAACGCAAATTAAATCATACGCCAGAACTAAAACAAACACCAACCCAAAAACAATACCAAAGTAAAGAAAAATTTAAAACATAAACAAAATAATAAAAACTGAAAACAATAGATAACATACACGTAAATTCAAAATTAACAACTCAAACCAAAATAATGATTGTACTGGTCCTGCACAACGTCACACGCTGCACAGCTAGCCTAATTTGATTTTTGAACTCAGATAATAGGGGCGGTCACATGTAGATCACCTGACGTAAGACAAAGGATGATCATCATGATCACGGTACCCAAATTTGACTAATCAGATTGCTTTAAGCGGACAGAAAGTTATAACTTTAGTAATATAGATCCGATGAGTTTTTATTATTTGATTCCACAGATTAGTAGAATCAAAATAAAAAATTTATTGAATTTAGTTGGGCAGTCATCGAGATATATTTGCTCAAATTCTTTAAATTTTATGTATGATGCATCAAGAATGCTACCCAATTTTGGGTGTATTGTAGATCTATCAAAAAAGCAACTGTAAATCTATCAAAATTGATACTTTTGCAACACTAGCCATAGCAAAAGTTCTGGTCACGTGATAACTGATAAAAATCTTTAAGTTTATTTAGATTAGGTTAGTGTCAATGTTAAGGTTTGTAATTAGCATGATAAATAGTAAAATCGATCAAAAAATATTTTTTATTAGTGTGCAGAAAGTTGTTTCTTATGAATATTGTTGAGAAATAAGTATAATTTTCTTTAGAATGAACGTACCAGTATGATCATATAAAATGGAGAGTGATAGTTCTGTATAACTTTTTGAGGCCTATATTTTTTCCTGTTTTAGAAGGCATTATGGTTATCCCTTTTTTTCTGTTTATTGTATAGTTCAAGATCGTGAGAAGCTATGTAATTTTAATTTACATTATGCTAATTTTCACAAAATCCTTTTTTGGCAGGAGTAATGAATTTCATTTATTCGTTTTTAGAAGGAATTAAGATTTTTGCATATAACCCTGCATGTAGTTGCGCTTTATAATATAAAGCTGACGTTACTAATTATTAATTATAAATGACGCTATTAATTAATATTACGGCTGATGCTGAAGCTCAGGGTCTCGATTGGAAACTATAAGCCTTGCTAAAATTTACATATACTCTATAAATATAAAATCCACACCCAAACCCTACCCTAACCCTATAAGACAAAAGCGAAAAAAACATCCAAAAAAAAAGTTTTAAATTTTATATCAGAATAGGTCAAAGCTTCAGTATCAGCCAACTTCAGCATCAGCCATGACAATTAATGGTAAAGTTCAAAGATAGTGAGAACAGATACTAGCACAATCATATGACATGTGTGACATAAAATGTAGTAGAAGTAATGATTTTTATTTAGTGGTATTGGAAGGAGTTAATATAACCTGCATATAGATCACGTTATATGATACAACTGATTATTAATTGTATATGTACTATGAATTAATAATCAGTTATCAACTATTTATATTTATTTTTTTTTATTTTTAAAAATATTACCTTTTAATCATTACACACACTTTGTATCTTTAAAATTTAACAAGTAGACTTCCGTTCGTTATGCGCACATTTGTATTTTTGAAATTAACTGAGATATGGATAACATTAATAACATGCATAAGTGAGTTACATATTTTGTCTCGCCAGAATAGTAAGGTTTATAACAGTAATTCGTGATAGAAACTATAATAATTTCAACATGAGCTAATTCAATTCCACCCACATATGGGCTGCCGTCAATAGAAATAAGGTAGTCGATATTATAAAAAGAATTAATACCTTTACTTTCACAGCTTATATCTTAATAAATATTGAAGCCATCTCGATGAATTAATATTCATAAAAAAGCTTTATCATGGGCTTTCTTATAAATATCAAATCATCAAATACATCCAACTTGTATTACATGCAATCAAACAGATCACCAACTCCACTAGCTACTTTGTCCAGATTCAAACAATATATCAACTATTATCCAAAATGTAATCAAAAACTTTTCCTTTCCAGACTTATCAGACATAACATCCAATGAACTACAGCAACTACGTAACAATCTTATAACACACTACTGTTTTTCCCCTACACAATCTATACCCTTTAGTACTACAACTTTTTACACTACAATTCAGGGATTTATCCCTATACCACTTATCAACATTGTATCTCAATATACTTCCTACAAAAATGCATCTAATACTATTGTTAAACTCCTTTTGCTTATCTCACAAAAAATTCATGAACAGTTATGGAAACCATACTGTATAAAACTTGCAAACTGGAAATTTTCACAAAATCTGTTACAACAATCTTCTTACTCAACATCTACTAAATCGACATGCACATTCTCACACAACAAAGCTCTATATACCTATAATTGTATATGTGGTCTACCAGACCAATTACATGAAAACAATACAAATACTTGCCCACCTCTTGGGCTAGCACTTAGAAAAATAGACATTTGGTCATATAATTGGATCAAATACAGCTGTCCTACTAACTCTATTCTCCACATCCAAATCTAGGTGAGTTTTAACCACTCTAGTAGGTTTAGGTTGCAGATAATTTAGATAGAATTAGTTTATCTAAAGTCTGAGTCTTAATTCTTGTATAATAACTTGTAATTTGAGAAACCCCTCGAGGAATCTCACACATTTTATTAATAAAGATAAAGGCAAAACCTCACCTTAACAACAAAAAAAAAATAAAAATAAAAATAAATATCAACCCATCAAAATAACAATATTTAATGAGATATAAGCTGTGAAAGTGAAGGTATTAATTTTTTTTTAAATATCGATCGCTATTGACAGAACTAGTAATGTGCCGCATACAGTACTGTATACTAAAATTTTTGCTGATCACTTGTTCCAGTCAAGCAGATGCCAGAAAAGAACTATACGTACAGTACATACTATATGTACTATACATACTGTGCGCTAAAATTTTCAGGTATCATATAAATGGCACATCACTAGACAGGACCCATATTATAATTAATAGAATAATGAGCAAGTTTTGCATGAGAATTTTTACAGTAATTATTGATACAAGCTACAATAATTTTGATACAAACTCAACCCTTAAACATATATTTGTCGGTAAGTTTGTAGCAGAATTTTTATAGAAATTCACAATAGAAATTACAATACCTTTAATACAAACTAATTCACTTTTTGCTATTACTGATATAAATGACAATAGCTTTTCCATAATAACATGCTACAAGTTACTGAATAATGACTAAAGTAATAAAATTTTTAAAATAACTAACGATGCACTAGATAGCAAGGGGATTTTGTAAACTCAAGTATAAAATTTTTAAAACTCTTTTGATTTTAAAACTTTTAAGTATCTTTTTATACTTTTGATTTTAATTTGTTACTACCAATTTATCACTAAAAATTTCAACTAGTAAAAAAAAAGTAACAATTCAATACAGCCAGATTTTGGCCTTTGCTACACCACTAGAATTTTGCCCATAACAACGGACATTATGGCAAAGGGTGGCACGTATTTCATAATACATAAAATAACACATTCAGATAAAACGTATATATACATTATACAGGTGTTGATTCATGATATGTATTGGCTCATTTCGTGAAGAGCGAAGAATCAGTAAATGTTTTTTTTTTAAAAAAAGCAATATCTCATAATTTACTTAAAAAACTTCTGTGTTATAACAAAAAAAATTCCTTACAAAAGTATACTTTATATGCAGATAGCTTAATTATCTTATATTGATTATGTAAATTTATTGTTTTAATAGTTAATTCATATCATTATCGTGGTAGAACGTGGATTCATATTCATAACTATGCCAAGCATCGACTAGCAAACTGTTGCAAAACCTGAGCCATTTACGATCCAATTAGCATGAGCACACAGTCCACAGAATCTATACCAATTTGAACATATCTGTACAAATCTGGCTCTTGATCTGTGTCACAAAGACCTGTGCCTATCAAACGGCAATTTGGACCAATTTTCATATAGAGAAGAATGTAATCAGCATGAAGTTTAATTTGTTTTCTTTAATAGTGTATTTCTAAAAAAATACATGTATAATTAACATAATCATTTAAATTCTATTTACTTTAACAATTATCAGGCTTTTCAATTATATTTGTATCATTCAGGTAAATCAAATAGATTAAGACCAGTAAAAAATATAATTGAAAGCCAGTGACAAGTTTTCCCTTACCTAGCACACATAATTGTACTGGTTCTGTATGGCATTGCATGTCATGCAGCTACCCTAATTTGGTTTTATTTTCCTGATTGTGTTACATTACACCAAATTGGAAATCATTATTGGCTAATTTACTGCAGATTGTCAAAATTATATATAGATGTATATCTAACTTTATATGTGAATTTTTTTTTATACATGATGTAGATAACGATTTTTATTATAATTAGATAGTAAATTTCAATTTGATATATAGCATATAGATGTATATCTAACTTTATATGTGAATTTTTTTTTATACATGATGTAGATAACGATTTTTATTATAATTAGATAGTAAATTTCAAATAGATATATAGCATTAACAATATTATATTCAAGATTAAACCTTGTAAAACCTAATATCAGACCTTTGTTAACAAAGTTACGTTTTATTTTTTGTATTTGAATATAAAAATTTAAAAATCGTAGTAGAATTTTGAATTTTTTTTATTCAAATACAAAAAATAAAAATGTAACTTTGTTAACAAAGGTTCAATATTAGGCTTTACAAAGGTTTTATCTTGAAATATAATATTGTTAAGGCTAAATATCTATTTGAAATTTACTATCTAATTATAATAAAAATTATGATCTACATCATGCATAAAAAAATTCACATATAAACTAGGTGCATGAGTTGTTTAAAGGGAGTTAGAATAGTGTATGCTATATTGTATCGTAGTGAAATTATCAAAATTTTATCAATTTCATATTATGATTTAATTTTTTTTTTTTTTTTTTTTTTTTTTTTTTTTTTTTTTTTTTTTTTTTTTNGAGTCATATTATGATTTATAGCAGAATAGATAAAAATTTGTATTAAGGCCATGCAAATTTTTATAATTGGTTTAAATAACAGCTTGGTCAGTAAAGTGAGGTTTGTAAATTTTTTTAATACAGTTAACTAATAGAAGCTCTCTATTTGACAATCATATAATATAGAGTGATATATATAACAATTTCACATGTTAATACTAGTACCGTAAATTACTGTAGAAAATACCCTCTTGATCAGTATTCCCCTTGATTTATACCGGGTCTATTTCAAGTTTATCGCAATTCTATTGGCTGTTTTGTGGAAAAAACCTGCATAGACCTGTTTTTTCTATTTTTGGTTTATAACTACCAGGTATTTTATACAGTAATTTACAGTAGTAGCTTGATTTTTTTTTATTAAATTTGACATAACTGTAATTTTTCATATTCTGGTTTGTATTTCACTTTAATATTTCACAATATATGTGAAATTTTATTGTACTATTAAAGCTATAAGAACACTTAATTCTCTAGAGGCTAGATTTTTACTTTACAAACTTATTATTTGGGTGCTTCAAAAAAAAAAAACTGAGATTTGGTTACATGTTGTTAATCAGAATGTTAACAATTTATTTATTTTATTCGAGTTACTTTAGCTTTTATCATTAAATTTAGTAAAATATAGTTGTAGCAATATGTGCACATTAAATAGGATCTGGTAAATGTGAAATCAGAACAATAAATTAGTTCATTAGTTTAGGATTAGGGTGAGGGTTAGGTTAGAGTTGGGGTAGCATGTTTTGGCAAAGAAGTTCTAACCCAAAATATTGTAAGAAAATTTTTTTGTTAGAGTACAAAAGATGGTTTTATAGGAATGCTCCTTGCTCTTTCACAAAAAATTGTTCGCTCCTGTAATTTTGGCCAATCGAATTTCAGAATCAGGTGTAATATAAAATTCAAAACGAAGTCATCTTTTTAATTTTTAATTAGGAAACCCCTTTTGTGGCCTAATTAAAAATGGTTTTATGAAATTTTACTAATAGAGCATTCTATTCTATGCTGTTCTCACCCTAACCCCAACTATAACGCATTTTTAGTTTTATATACCACTTTTTACTTAGAAAAATAAAATGTTTGTTTTGACTATCATGTTACACCTAATCTTAAATTTTGATTGGCCCAAAATTTTAAGGGGGAACAAGTTTTTGTGAAATAGCTACGCATTTTTAGTTTTATATACCACTTTTTACTTAGAAAAATAAAATGTTTGTTTTGACTATCATATTACACCTGATCTTAAATTTTGATTGGTGGAATAGCTACCTAAGTTGTTTCATAGGTGTTATAGTCAATTTTTTTAAAAAAAACCAGATTTCATATCACACCTGATTCTGCAGTTTAATTGGTTAATTAGGGTGGTAATACATTGCTATAGCAGTATTTTATATAATCCTTTATCATTTACTATTATATCTTTCAACTGGTTCTGTTAAATTTGATAAAAATTGATTTACCATCTCTATTTTTGCTATATAAATCTAATAGTTTATAATGATTTCAAACTTGATAATCTTTCAGTATTGAAACAAAATTGAGTTGTAAATGTAGTAATAATTTGTTAATATATTTGCTACTTGACAATTTTAATCGTTCAAACATTCTATTATAACATACATGTCTAGCTTTTATAAGTATTGTTGAACCACCCCAAACCTATATATATAGTGAACAGATTTTGAGAAGTTATCAAGTTTAAACATTATAAACTATCAGATTTATATAGCAAAAATAGAATTGATATATTAATTTTTTATCAGATTTGACAAATTATCAATTTGATAAGACAATATATAACTAGCACTAGCCTTGTAATTGTTTTACTATTGAACCTCCTAAAACTGATAATGTCCATATCAGCGAATTTACACAATCAGACCTTTTTTAAGACCTGATTTTCATATAATTTTGCAAATTAAACCACCTTATCTCTAAGATCTAATGGGTTGGTGCTTATCTAATGGGTTTATTTATATTAATCAGTTATTTGTTGATCATTTGATCATCATCTGACCAATGAATTTTTGTAAACAATCGAATTTTGGGGACCATTTTTAGGGCCCAATTTCAATTCTGTAAATCTGCTAATATGCAAACTGATAATTTATTATTCTAATAAAAAATTTAATCTACAACTCTTTTATGCTATATAAATTTAATACTGTCAAACCTCTCAAAACTAATATGTATGATAAACAGGTTTTTTTTAGTATTAAAAGTTAACAGGCTTGAAAATACTATAAACTATTAGATTTATATAGCAGAAATGGAAATGGTAAATTAAATTTTTATCATATTTGACAAGATCAGTTTTGAGAGATTTAACAATAAGTTTATAATATTTTCAAACCTGATAACTTCTCAATGCTAAAACAAAATCTGACACCAGATACATTGCTTCTGAGAGGTTCAAAAGCAGAAGTCAAGTTTTCTTTTGGCAGTGCTTATAGATCTTGAGTGGGTATTGTTACAGTTTGTCCACCCTATTCTTAATATGCTCAAGCTTGTGAGCTCTCTAAAAATAAATTATTATCAAAAAGTTAAAATTTTTAATATATTAATAAATAGTTTATTGATTGAGAATTATTGTATTCTTGTATTATATAATTTATTTTATAATTAATAAATGATATAACAATAGAATATAATGATTACTAATGAACAAATCATTTGCCAACACTTATAATGTATCTATAACTAGGAACTGGAAACTAGTATAAGTCTGGAGCTCATGACGCAAGCGTTCAGTAAGCCCTGAAAAATCTGGTAATACACATGTTGCAGATCACATTTTTCGGGGTGTTACAGATGGAAAATGCTGAAACTACGGTTTTGATATTTCTATTATGAATGCATCAAAATCATAATTTTGGTCATCAAAGTGCATAGAAATATAAGTTCTTCGCTTTGCTCCAGACAATAAAAATATACTATTGTAAACTGCTAGACTGGATCTTTTTTTATTACACTGTTTTTAAAATCTATAATTAGACCTATAAGTCTTTTGTATGAGTATAGGTCTGATAATTGGAAGGTTTATTTTATTTTATTTATTTGTATAACCAGGTCTTTACATTTTACTAAATCTTTATTCTATGTTGTAGATCTGAGTACATACTGTAATAGTTGATTTGGAAGAGTGAGCAAAACAATATAGACAATAGTGTCTATTTACACTCTATCCATGTACAGGAGAAGATATAAATAAGTATTAAAGATTTGGTTAAAGTCAAATACGCAATCAGTGGAGACTGAAGGGATGATCTATTACTGAATTACTACAATAAATAGAGATACAGATGCTAGTGATGCTAATATCAGGAATATCAATAATCTGATATCAATATAATAATAATAATATATTATATGAATGAATAATGGGTTCACTAGGGTATTGGGTATATAATTTTGTGTGGCCTAAATTAATATTATTCATGAGCTAATGAAAAATTCAGTTATAGAATTTATTCACTATTATAAATAAGATGAGTTAACTAGCATTAAAATTATCAATTATAAGCATGCTAGTGCAAACAAAATTTTGTTACAGAACTTATTCACTCACTATTTAGGTGAACATAATATATTAAATTTTAGTTTGTATTAGAATGTCATAACTTTTATTGTAAATTATTGAAAAAATTTTATTACAAACTTACTATTATAATTCCACAATTTGTAGTTAAGATGAGTTAGTTTATATTAAATTTGGCATGGTTTCTATTGAGAGTTACTGTATAATTTAACTACAAAATTACTTGCTATTCCATTGGCTATAATATGTGATTAAGATAAGTGAGTTAGTTTGTATTGGAATTGAGCTACTCTATTCCAGTGACCACAACCACAATATGTAGTAAACAAAATGATTTGCACAGAAATTATTGTATTTCTATTGCAAGTTACTATAAAAAAATCTATTGCAAGATTTACACAATATTTGGTAACAGTTGAGTCTGGGATAGCTTGCATTGGAATTGTTGTGTTTCTATTATGATTTACTGTGAATTATTCTGTTACAGAACTTACTACTCTGGTGACTACAATATATGATTAATATGAGTTGGTTTGCATTGAAATAAATGTGATTTCAATCACAAAAGACTTCTGTTACGAACTTATAGTCTTGATAACTATAATAAGTTGTTAAGGTGAGTCAGTTTACATTGGAATTATTATAATTTCTATTGTGAGCATTGTTTCAGAACTTACTCACTATTTCAGTGATTTCTATCATTAGTACTGTAAATATTCTTTTGCAAAACCTATTACAGTAAAACCTCCATAACTGCACCCTCTACAAGTGCACACCCTCTAAATGCATGCTCAAGTTCTGGCCAAAATATATACTTGCCCCTATAAATACACTTTCTCTTATTGATCTCTAAATGCATGTTGTTAAAGCTTAGCCCCAAGAGCGTGCACTTATAGAGGTCTTACTGTATTATTCTTTTGACAAACAACATACGGTTCACTAATGCATATTATTAGTATTATCTATACCTCAATTAATAATATCAAAGACATGTATAACGCATAATGCACAAAAGTTGATTTTTAAAATCATAAAAGATAACTGAGTTCGATATTATTATGTAGAAGACTGTGAATATCATAATTTTGGACATCTTGATTTTCACAATATACTGTATATTTTTTTACTATAAAGTTTGGCATATATTTAGTAAACCTTTTAAGAATGCATCATCTAACTATGGAAGCATAGCTATAATTGGGAATAATCTAAGAATTTGTTAACAAAACTAACAAATGTATTTTTAGTATGTACGTACACAATTTCAAATAAAGTTTACATGGCTATGCATACATCTTATTATGGAATCAAAAATCGTCGAACTTAAAAATCTTATAAATACAACCCGAATACGATAAAAAAATTTTGGGGTTATATCAATATTGATATCGATATCATTATTGTTATTATTATCTAAACTATCTTGATATATCTGATATATATGATATCGATATCGATAAGATAATATAAAATTATTTGATGAAAATCCTTTCTATTTTAGCCTAAAAGGAAATTGGCGGGTCACGAGTAAAAACTTAGCCAATGATCAAGATGATCTATATCTAATCTTAACATTATTGAAAACAATATACAGCATGCCGATAAAAAAGATAGGAGTGGGTTAAATTTGATGTACATCTATACATACATAATTTTGATTTACATAGTTGATCTCACCCCCAATGTGCCGTAACTATATTAATTTGTAAAATTAATTCTACCAGTACAGTACTACGTTACTGAATACCTTGTTTTAGGGGAACGCTAGGTTCATCATATGAAAATGTTATCTTTTTTTTTTTTTAAACCTGGCGACTTGATCATCATCAGGATGCTGCATAGCGTCAATTTTATTAGATCATTAGTTTTACTGGGGCCTTCCTTAAATGTCAGGTCCCCTACATATCTGTTTACATACATCATTACTATAACTAGTAATTCTAAATCTATTGTACCCAGCTGGAATTAACCAGCTGACCCATTACTAGCGGGGGATTTAACTGTTAAGTATTCGTCCATTGGAACTTCGCCGAAGGTAATTGCTGTTCGTCTATTGGAACTTTGCCGAAGGTAATTGTCACTGTTCGTCCACTGGAA
The DNA here is from genome assembly GCA_003550325.1 of Gigaspora rosea. Lineage (NCBI taxonomy): Eukaryota > Fungi > Glomeromycota > Glomeromycetes > Diversisporales > Gigasporaceae > Gigaspora > Gigaspora rosea. The sequence goes on from QKWP01001913.1 coordinate 58,005, forward strand.
CTTCGGCAGAGGCATTTAATTTTTCCGACCGGCTTTCCACCGGGGTATTCAAGTTTATCAACCAGATTTTTACCGGGATTGTCTTTATAAAGCACGCATACATGGAATGTGGTTAGATTTTCCAAATGCGGTCCTAGCATCCTAGTTCAGCCCATCCGTCTCATGATCGAGTATAGTTTTTCTTTGTCCGCTAGTAGGGTTGAACCGGCGACCTTACATTTGGAGACCTGGGAGCGTAACCACTACGCTATCGACCCGCAGGACAAAATGTTATCTTTAATTAGACAAAATAGATTACGTGACTTTTACTGCCAATTAAATTATAAGATCAGGTGTAACATAAAAAAAAAGCAAATAAAAAAGCAAAAAATACAAAAAACGAGTGTCTAAACTTGTCTGGAGCACCAATAAAAAATGCCGAGAGAGAAATTTTACCTATAAACTTTGTCAAACACTATCCTCTGAACAACCCTAACCCTAATTTTAATTAAATGCTGCTTCGAGTTAACATCACCCAAATAAGGGAATTGAATAATAATTGATCTTTACTTATTAGGGAATCTCATAATTAATGATTTGGCATCCATATAAAATAAGTAATGTATTGACTTCAAAATATGAGATACATAAATCTTATTTTTTTTATTTAAAAATAGAATAAGATCTTTTAAACATCCACCCATTTATTTCTCAAAATATTATGAAATCCCCTATTATAGATATCTTGGTATACCTAATTTCACACAGGTTTATATTAGTGTTTCGGGCGAAATTATATATTTCGCCCAGGCGAAATTTCCGAAATAGGGCGAAATATGTTTCGCCCAAAGACCTCAAATCCGATACTTCCGAAACTGGCGAAACTGGCGAAACGTCCGAAACCTGGCGAAATGTCCGAAACCTGGCGAAATGTCCGAAAATTGGCGAAACCGAAACCTGGCGAAAGTTCCGAAATCTAATATTAGAAATTTTATTGGGAAAAATACCTAGAGCGTAGTGAAACGGAGTATGAGTTCAATTCGGGGGATGGTGTGAACAGATCCCACGAAATATTCACTTATCCGAAATATCATATATCAGTAACATGTGAATAGCGATGACGATAAATTATCATTTCCTTTTAATTTTTGCAAATCCCAAGTTTTTCCAAAATTCCCGCGCGGGATGCGGGATCACGCGCGTGATCCGCGCGTGATTCGCGGGATTGTTGACCGGAAATCTGTAAATTTCGGCCGGAATTATGGTATTGGCCCGAATTATCCAATTATCCCACACATCACGTGAGGATAACGCGCGGGATTACAGTATTGTGTAGTTATCTAATTAGGAAGATTTATTGATAATACTACAATAATTTTCTTATAAGGCCACGCAATTAAATTTTCGTGTTGCCAGTCGTATTTATTTTTTTTTTTAAAAAAAAAAATCTTTGCGTGGTCTAAATTAATTCATGTTCACATCTAAGGTCACGCAAAGTTAATTCTTCGATTTGCATAGTATGGAACCAGAAAATTTTGTTTTTTTTTTATCGGACCTATCGGATAAATACGGAAAATTAAGGTCATCATCAGGTGACACCGGAGAAAANTTTTAATTATATTATTAATAATTTTAAAAACTTTTATTAGTAGTACTTATTAATTAAAATATTGAGGTATCAATCTTTTCGCACTGGCCCATATTTTAAAATATAAAAAAGCTCCCAGCGCATGGGCAGGCACACAACTAGTTAGGGAGTTTCATAATTAATGATTTGGCATCCGGTTTCAGATAAAATAAGTGATGATTTACTTCAAAATATGAGATACATAAATCTTATTTTTTATTTAATTTAAAAATAGAATAAGATCTTTTAAACACCCACCCATTTTATTTTTCAAAATATTATGAAACCCCCTATTATATAGATATCTTGGTATACCTAATTTCACACAGGTTTATATCCAAACTACGTGACCGAAGGCCACGCAGTTGAAATATAAACCCGTGTGGAATTAGGTACATGTACACCCAGATATCTATATAATAATTATAATTGATTAACCACCTTTTGTGTCTTAATAAAAATTTTGAATACATCGCCGTACCAATGATCATTAAGATACTGCTTGATTTGGTTTAAAATAGCAATAATCAATAATCTTGATGTCTATAGATCGCAACATAATAGTATAATTCTATGAATTCTATGTTTTATAATTTTAATATTTTTTGTTATGCGTATTTGATTTTCTTGAGGCGGGATTTCCGTGTGTAACTGGGTTATTCACTATCAACCCATACAATAACTATAAATTATTTTTCATCGGCATGTAAAACTAGTGCCAATAATTCGAATGATACCAAATAATATCAATTTACCGTAAATGGGCTAGTGAAAAGATCTTCCCGGCCCATTATATGCTAGCAGTTCTCAGGATCTTCATGTAGTTCTTTTAAATATTTTTACTTTCGATGACATAAAATCTCAGCCATGTGTGAGTGTACTTTATACGATCTACTCAAGTGACAATTCATTTAACTTACATGACTAAGATAAAATATTCAATCAAACAAGTAATTTGTCTCAATGAAAATTAATTTAATAATTGAATTTTTTCTATATAATCTACACTGTCACTATCACATGGATATCAGAAATATACTGTACATGCGTATGTGAAATTTCATATGTATTTGCAAAAGTCTCATACAGTATTAAATCCTAATTTGTATGAACATTATTGCAAAAATATATTTAAATAATGCTTAATTCACTAAAAGTCATTTTATTATTCGCTTTTTTTAAATAAAATTTGTAGAAATAAAATATCAAATATGACAAAAGAAACAAGCGAACACTTTCATCATGTAAATAACATGATTGCTTCTTGGTTTTTTGGTCCGCGTGCAGAAAATAAAGAATTTGTCAAAGAGTTTTACAACAATATAATCGATCTACAGGCAGAAGGAAGAATGTCGTATTTTGACACTGCAGATCCAAAGTTCATTACTACACAAATGCAGAATTCTAAAGAGTTTAAAGATAACATGGAATATCTCAGAAGCCAACTTAATAAACTCTTAGAAAAACTTAATGAAAGAACGGTGCCATTTTGGTCACCTCGTTAAATGGGTCATATGGTTACAGAAACGACTATGCCAAGTAACCTTGGTTATATAGCGGCTTTACAATACAATCAAAAAAACATCGCTACTGAAGGTGCTCCATTAACCACCATGCTCGAGATTGGTGTTGGCAACCAATTATGTGAAATGCTTGGATTTAACCCTGCTAATCTAAATATCAATTTGGATAATATTGACAAAGAGGATGAAAATACTTATAATTTTGGCTCTCAAGAGATTCAAAGTTGGGGTCATATCACCTGTGATGGTTCAGTGGCAAATCTTGAATCTATTTGGTGTGTTTTCTTCAAAGTATTATATTTAATTCTAATGTTATATTTTACCTAATTAAATTTTCTAATATTTTGGTATTTTATATATTTGTTTTCAGGGCTGGTAAGTTAGCCAAATGCAAAATTAGTTTATTTTAATCTTTTTAAAATTTTATAAAAATGGTATTAAACTTTTATTTAAATCACTTTAATAGCACGTAACCTTAAATTTTATCCGCTATCTCTTAGCCTCGCCATCGAGGAAGGCCAACTGTCATTCATTGGCAAGAATTTTTCTATTGAATTAGCCAATGGTTCGGTAAAGCTTTTTAAGGATTGTACGACATGGGAATTGCTTAATCTCAGACCGACCACTGTGTTAGATATCCCTGAACGACTTTATCAAAAGTATGGAATTACTTCTCAGTTTTTACAAGCTTCTCTTAAAGACTACATCATTCAGACTGTAGGAAAGGATTATCTAGAACAAAAATTTGGTATCACGAAACCTTCATTATATTTCGCAAGCAGCACGCATCATTATTCATGGCCGAAAGGTTGTGGTGAGAATGCAATCTTCTTTATCATTATTATTATTATTATTTTGCTTATATTACTTTGATAAATTAAATTATATTATCTTATTTAAAGCTATTGTTGGAATTGGCTCTGGAAATTTAAAAAGTGTTCCAGTAGACTATGCTGCACGACTGGACATTAATGAACTTGACAAAGTTCTTGCAAAATGTGTTAGAAATAAACAAGCTGTTTATGCAGTAGTTGCAATCATGGGATCAACCGAACAAGGTGCTTGTGATCCTTTGACCGATATCGTAGTTCTTCGAGAGCGATATCAGCGCAGATACGGACTTAGTTTTGAAATTCATGCAGATGCTGCATGGGGTGGATACTTCCGTACGATGCTTATTGAACCGTCTAAGAATTCTCCATGTGGTGATGATTCAGAAGGTCATGATGAAGATGGTGATACTTTTGTTCCTATATTAGCTCTGAATCCTTACACAAGAAAGCATTTGTATAGTATAAAAGATTGTGACTCTATCACTATTGATCCGCACAAAAGCGGATATATACCATATCCTGATGGTGGCCTATGTTATCAAGATCAACGCATGAGATATCTAGTCACATGGACAAGTCCAGTTGTAACACGTCCTATGGAAGAAAGTATTGGAATTTATGGTGTGGAAGGAAGGTAAGTCCTAAACTGAATCAATAAATGCAATAAGAAATATATTCCAATAATACAGTAATAACACTTTTTACTGTATTTATAGTAAGCCTGGTGCAGCACCAGTAGCCGCATGGCTTTCTCATGATGTAATTGGCCTTCATCAAAAAGGTTATGGCGCATTATTAGGACAGGCAACTTTCACTTGCAGCAAGGTATGATATTATATGTGAGTAACAATAATAAATCCTGTTATACAAATAAACAAATCCTCTCTATAGATTTACTGTCATTGGGCTACTATGTCAACTGATAAAGATAACTTTATCGTTGTTCCATTCAACATGTTACCTGCTGAAAAGCTTAATCCACCAAATTCAAAAGAAGTCAAAAAACAAAAACAAAAGATCAGAGAATTAATTGTCACCAAATCAAATTTGGATATTATAAAGAATGAAGAAGCAATGAATTTAATTAAAAAAGTTGGTTCTGATCTTATAATCAACACTTTCGCGTGTAACTTTAAAGTAAACGGCAAAATGAACGAAAATATAGATGAAGCAAATTATCTTAATCGGCGATTATTTGAAAAATTTTCAATAACATCTTACAAACAAGCCAACAAGTCAAAACCATTGATTCTTACTTCTACAATGCTCAGGCAGAGTGCTTATGGCAATTGTCTTACAAACTTTAAGAACCGCCTTGGTCTGAAAGGTGATCAAGATTTATATGTTCTAATTAATGTAGTTATGTCTCCTTGGCCCACAGAATTCGATTTCATAACTACACTTACAAAAACCTTTAAAGAAAACTTGAAAGAGCTTGCTGAGGTAAATTTTAACCTTCAACTGATTTCTTTTGATTCATTTTCTCTCACTCTATAATTTATTGTTTTTATAAAGCTTTCAATTAGACGCAACATTAAAACAACTGCTCACTTAATTCCATCAATTGAGGAAAATCAATTAAATGAGAAATTTTGTTATACATCACATCTATTTGTCATTCAAGGTACAGATGAAATTTATTTAGTGCACTTGCCAATATTTCAGTTGGCAACCCATCGTTATCAAGTCATTATTAAGGCCGAAATACCGACAAGAATAATGGAGAAGTACAAAGATTTTCGTAAAAAAAACTTCTCAAAAGTGTTAATACTTTGGTGCCAAGAGAATATTACAATCGACCAAATTGTAATTGAAGGAAGTTCTTTTACAGCTTGTATTATAAAAGATTTTGACCATTCTATAGCATTAAAAGAGTATGTAATTTGAAACATGTTTCATATTTTATTATATATTTAAGCTAATCTATTTTTATGTCATTTTATATTAATTTTCATCCATATAGGTATCCTAAAATCTCTTCAATAACTTTCAGAGTGAAAACCATTAAATTACTCAAGAAGCGTAATTTGGGATTACCTTACCAAGATGCAGGCTATCCGAAAGATCGGGTTCCATTTTACATTTATGGAACAAAAAACCAATTACACATTGACCACTTACTCCTCAAATCTCCTTCCATTCAACTTTCGGCTGAGAATGTCAAAATTGAACTAACATCGGGAAAATTTACAAAAGAACAGAAAGAAAGAGGTGCTATTGTTCATATAATTGCAAAAGAAGAAAAGGATGGCACCATTATTGATTTGTATGAGGTTGCTATGCAACCGTTTCCAGACACAAAATATCTTGGCGATTCATTCTTTTTTAAAACCAATAACTATTTTCATGTGGAGCTATATGAAGATCCAGCATATGATCCAACTTCAAATGGACCAGGTCTGGATAATGTTGATAGTATATCACCATTTGCAATAGGAAAACTTATACTGCCTTCTGTGGGCTTGTATATCGATTCTCATTTAATTAATATAGATCCAATAATAAAAATTAAAAAAGATGAAATAGCAAAATGTACCTCAACTGGATCATGGAGGAAATGCCCTAAGCAATTGTTTATTAATGCAGAAAAGGTTGATGTTAAAACTAGCCCAGTACATACTTCATTTTTTGCTTCTCTTTAATTTGTTAACGGACGGACATTGCAATTTTAATTATATATATACTTATATAATAGAATTATAATTTTATATATACACTTTAATTATAAAAAAAATAATTTATAAAATATGTTTCATTGCTATAATTATTCAGCAAAACTTGTACATAATTTTTCTTTCAAAAAAAAAAAATCTATACTTATCTATTCTATGCAAAATGTTCATTTGTGACTTGTGTGTAACCTTTTATTTTTTAATATAAAGCTAATTAATATAAAGTACAAATTTTTTCAAATTTCAAAGTAGTAAAATTCCAAGCTAAAAACAATTTTTATTAGTTTTCAAAAGCTGATACCAGGAACAGAATGATATTAAAGATTTTATGAAGTGCATAGTTATACTACAGATTAAGTAATATTTTTTCACATAATCTTACAAGGATGTGAATGCAGATCGGAACTTCTCACTTTGAATCTTCACAGTGATCATTGTATATACTCTATATTTGTAAATATGGTTACTGGTCTAACGTTAACGTTAAATACAAATTGTTGATTATTTCTATAGATGCTGGAGAAATATGGTGAAATGTGGTGAAATAATTTCACCACTATTGGTAAAATTGGTGGTGAATTGGTGAAATTGGTGAAATTAATTTCACCAGCATCTATAATTATTTCTATTTAGAAAATCACCTTGGCATCACCTATAATTTTGCTGTTCGACCTAGAGGTAGTAGCTGAATCCGATTAATACAGTTTTAAATAGGATCTAAAATATGGCATAACTTAATGGCAAAACAAACCTTCATTTGCTGTACTATATTTAGTTCAATGTACTAAATTAATTAAATAATTAGCTCATAATAATTTTTTTGCCTGTACTAAATTTAGTACAATAGCTACCTATTAATTTATTGTAAAAGTTTTTTTAGCAAATTTTCGAGTTAGTGATGTTAGTTTAGAATCGACTACTTATATGATCTTCTGAATTTATAGCAAACAATTAATTACTGTATTTATACACAAATTTGATTTAAATACTATATAAATTTTACAAGGTTATAGCCCAACTCTTTTAGCACTAATTGAAAATCATGGCAGTAATTTTGCAAAAACAAAGATATATTATAGTTTTATGATATACATGATAACGCATATTTGGCCTAATTCTTGAATTATGCCAGGGTACAACTATATTTAATTTATTACTCTCATATGATATATCCCTCACATATAGTACCTGGTTCTTTACACAATACCTGCAGATATTATTCAATTTAAAATATGGTGCTCTTGAATAAGACCTCAGGTACTGTATGCAGTGCGATATAGTAAAGACCTGCAAATTACCTATTTTTATGGCCCGGCCCAGCCCGCATTTAACTTTAAAAATTTTTTGTCAGCCCAGCCCGGCCCATATTTATAAATTTTGTTATTGGGCCCGGCCCGGCCCGCAAATATAAAATATATAAAAATTAAATATATATTTATAAAGATGTTTGCTATTTATCGCCAGTGGTAATCATCACTAATGTATATTTTGTATCTTTAAATTTTGTCTATAAAATCACCTTTGAGGCTTTAACAAAAAAAATTTCTCATAAAATTTTGATATATACTATGCTCCCTGCCCCATCCTAGTTCTTACCCTAACCCTAATATTAATCAAATTTTAATTTTTATTTTAGCAAAAAACTTTTTATTAATTTTTGTAATTACTGGTGATGATCACTACTAGCAATAAGTAGTAATTTTTATTTATAAATTAAATTAAAAATTATTAATTTTATAATTTGGTTTGATTTATTTTAATTTTAAAATTTTTTGCTAGACTAGCCTGGTCTATTTTAAATTAATTTAACTTTTAAATTCATCTAGTTTATAAATATATAATTTCTAATAAATATTTATATTAAATAAAATATGTAAATTAGAAAATTTTTAAACAATTTATTTTTATAATTTAAACTAATTACTATTTAATTTTATTAGTTTAATTTGTTTAAATTTAGTTTATATAATTTTTATAAAAAATAGTTTTTATTAGTTTAATTTATTTTTAAATTTAAATTTATAAAAATTTTAATAAAATATAAAATTTTATTTGTTTATTAAAAATTTAAAATTTTATAAGGTTCTTATTTGTAGGGCTCCGAAGTCCGGGTCCAGTCCAGTCCAGATCCGGCCGGACCCGGACTCGAACCATAAATTTTGAAAATTTCGGACACGGACCTAAAGTACTGAACCCAAACCGGACTCAAACATGATTATAGGTTCGGTCCGGGTTCGGTTCGAAGTTCGCGAACTTGTCCGGGTCCGGGATTAGCAGTAAAAAAAAAAAATTTTTTTAATTTGTTGTAACGATTACGATTTTTAGTTTGTTACGATTTTTAATATAACTTACCAATCGTTATAATACCATACTTGTGATTATCTTATTGGAATTAGTGCTTGTACCCGGATAACTCTTTATCTAAAAGGTTGTAACCTTTAACAAAATCTAATAACCGGATCCTATTCAAATAAAAAAATAATGGAATATTCATATTATAATGCATCAATCAAATAAAGTAACTCTATTTTGTTAATATAAAAAAATGATTTATGCATGAAGTTGTACTTTGTACGTTCTATTCTAACTTACATATTCGTCAGGTGTCATTAGTGGCCAGACAAAGAAGGTCTAGGTGTATTTCGGAAATAAATAAGAGTTTAAAAAATCTTATTTGTGTATAAAAATTTTGAAATCGGACAATGAAATGGGGGGGTTTAGAGACTCCTATTTGAAAAAATAAGTAAAATTTTTTTTATTATGCAGATTAATAAAGTATTTAATAAGAATAAAACGATATTAGAAGCAGTATCGATTAACAATAAAATAATTTATAGCAATGAAGAACATTTAATTAAAAAATAAATAAGATTTATACATCTCTTATTTGATAATAAATACGTCTTCTTGTTTTTCAAAATAAGATTTACAAATTTTAATTCTGAAACCCTTTATTATTTAATATTCCGCATCATTTCTGAATTATTTTATTCTCAATTGGCATGTGTTAATATAATGTTCCGCATCATTTCTGATTCTCAATTGGCATGTGTTATTCGTGAATCGTGAAATGTCATTTGTCATTTAGAACCGCTATCCATTTATCAATTAATAAAAAAAAAGCCATAATAATAATAATAGTAAAGTAAAAAAATTAAAAAAAAAAAAATAAGCGCTAATAAAAATGAATCACTAAATATTAAATGCTAACTTTTCATACATTAAAGGAATACATTCGAATATTCATATATATTTTAACAATGTAAATAATATTTTTGCATTATCCACATAGAACACATCCGCATTTGTTTTTCGGCAACAGCAGGAATCTGGTTGGTCTAACCCGAATCTAATAAGAAGATGGAAGATAATTATTAATTTTTTTAAAAAAAAAACCAAAATTATCTTTTCCAGGTTTTTAGGTTTTTTGTAAAATTTTCGACATAACAAACTTGCATCCCCAAGTTATTTATCTTTAGGCATGAGCAGTTCTTCTTTGAATTCCGGGTTATACTGAAGATCAGAATTTTTTGGTATTTAAACATTCATTATAATGAATTTCACAAGTCACAAGTAATATCCTTGCTTAATAAAGTGTATAAAAAAAAAGATGAAAAATAAAAGAATCGTCTTTATTAATATCAATAAAAAAGATTATTGCAAATATAAATGTAATTATTAATAAGTAATTATGCTATGGTCTCATGATCTGTAAAAATCGAGAAAGAACACGTTTTAATTCAGAATTGAAGTAAATTCACAATGGCTCGAAACAATAATAGTAAAAATAATTCTTTTATCACGCAGTGCTTTTCTTATTATATTAGGTACTATATAAAGTATATAATAGAAAAATAATTAAGTGCTACTGTACAAGTATGTATTCATATATATAATATAATAATAATTATTACAGTATATACTTACAAAAAACTGAAAAGCCAGTATAAGTTTAAAGTGTAATTTATTTATATCGACCTATTAAATAATATAATAAACGAACAAAATATTAAAATCATATTCTTATTTAAAATACATTATATTTATGATGTAGACAAGTACATATATAAAAATTTTTGATGAGATAAAATGCGCATGATTCAGAAATATGCACATTAATGCGCATTCATGCGCATGATTGAGGAATCATGCGCACGCATGAAACCTATCTCTAGACCTGGGTGATACTTACCCAGGACAGAACAATAAAAATATTTACTATCTTACGCATATTGGATTAGGTTTCGGACTTTTGGACCAGACTCAAACTTTTGGACCAGGATCAAACCAGACTCAAACCAAGCCAAAGTTTGATATTCGGACTCGGACCGGACTGTGTTGTAAAAATAGTTTGAGTCCGAGTCCGGTTCGAAATTCGAACCGGACTCAGACTTGCCTAAAGTCCGGCCTCAGTCTGGGTCCATCGGAGCCCTACTTATTTGTTTATTAAAAATTTGAAAGCTTTAATAATTTATAAATTTTATTAAAAATTTTTAATATTATATATTTATTTAAAAATTTTGGCCTGGCCCGGCCCGCATTTATAAAATTTAATAATTAGGCCCAGCCCGGCCCACAAAAATTTGCGGGCCGGGCCGGGCCATGCCAGACCACGGGACCCAATGCAGGCCTCTACGATATAGCATATTACTAGTAATAATTTGAGATGAGTACTTTATGCATCATGTATAGAGATGGGTTTCATTCATGCGCATTTTATCCTATCAAAATTTATATAGGAAAATTAAAGTATATATAATTTAGTCGGAATTAAGAAATGTGGATGCAAAAGTCTCAAAAAATTCTGAAAAGAAAATGAATAAAAAGAAGAGCAAGATTGGGGTAAAAAGTTGAGCACGTATCTGATATTTTCGAAGGGAAAATATATATTCCAATAATTTTTTTAGCACTTAGAAGCAATCATTCGACATTTGTGTTATGCTAAATTACTTTTCTGGTTTCACAAATTTCAACCGAATGTATAATATATATTATTTGTGCTAAGCTCTGCTCATGTTAATGATCTGCTCATAATTTGCTCATACTCTGTTCACTCAAAAAAAATTTTTTGCTAAAGAACAACTGATGTATATATAATAAAATAATTTCAAATAAAGATTAAAAAGGGAAGATATTTATTGTGGTTTGCATAATTTTGTGATCCTATAATTAAATTAAATGATTGTGATTGCAATAGTGATTGCTAAAGCTGGCTAATTTATCATAAACCTGAGCTGACACTCATAATAAATTGGCTGGCTTTAGCAATCACGATCGCAATTACGATCATTTAAATATAAAAAATTAATAATAGATTATGAAACCACAAGATATACCTAAATAAATATATATTTATGATAATAGGTTTAACACCCTATCTTTCTTTGTTTGCATATAGCAGATCATTCCAATAAAGTTTATGATTAAACACGTGATTCTTAAAAATGATCTGCATAAATCAATTAACTTATTCTTATCGATTATCTTATTAAGGATGTATTTACTATGCTTGCTGTAAACTCTTCATAATACAGTAGTATATTTTCTATTTAAAATTTTATGTTCATTGAATTGCATTAGGTTTTTATGTACATGTTTAGTGATCGAAATTTCTAATTATTAACTGTTAATAACATAAGATTGTTAATAAATCATTTTTAATGATTAATAATTAAATTATCCAATATGCACAAAAAGTATCAATAGAATCAGTGATTAATCATTTTACTCTAGTATAAAAATTTTTATAGCGATAAAAGATCAACATTATTCACCTGATACGATAATAGTTTCACAAAAGTGGCCTGCAAGAATATGTAACAAGGATAGAATCTCTGAATTTGAAGCAAATTGAAAATCATCATAACTTCGTCAATATTAATCCATTTTTGATGAAATTTTAACTGAAGACTCTCGAATACCTATTCTATCAACTTACTAAGTCACGTTTTGGAGGTTATATTTTGAGTAAGTGCTTTCAGAAGTATTTGAAGTTTAGGGGAAACTTGCGAAAACTTATGTGTTAAAATTTACAAAAACATTAATATCTTCACGAGTTTTTAATATTTTTTCATGAAATTTGAGATTCTATTAGTCCATGATATGCGCTACAAGTCTAGTTATAAAATTTTTTTAGTTAGCATAGTAAAATTTCTTGGTTATTTTGAAAAACAAAAAAAATATATTATAAAGAAGCTAAATTAAAATTGTTTACAGAAAATTTCATCAAAGATATCTTTACGAGTTCTTGACCAAATTTGATAAAAATTTTTTTATCTTAATTCTAAGAACCCATAAAATTCAAATAAAAAAATTTTATTAAATTTGATCAAAAACTCATAGAGATAATATCAATAAAAGTTTTTAAAAGTTAAAATATTTAAGTGCCAAAATCGAGGTAATCTACATGTACCATGGTGCAAATAGCAAAAAAATCCATGGATGAATAGCAATTCCCTTAATTTATATTATCTAGTTAAAACAGCTTTTCCATAAGTGAATAGATCCATATATTAAATAGCTTTAGCTAAAAACCTAAAGAATAATTGAACACCACTATAGTAATCATGTTGATACCAAATGTGTACTGCCACCAGATTGCCCAAGTTGGGCACCATCAGATGAGGCCTGTAGAAGATATGGTATATTGGATCCTATGTATGATGCTGATTTTTCTAGTGGAGATAAGGACCTACAAAAAAAAGAAAAAAGACCAAAAAAATAATAAAAGAAAAAGAAGTCAAAGTTGCACTCAGGATGCCAATAATGATATACAATCTGGTGACTCAAAAAAAAAAGAAGTTGGGCTAGCACCCATAAGGCAAAGAGTGAGGATAGTTCAAGAATAAAATGAAGTAGAAAAATTGGCTGTGCTACTTTACATATTGCTGACCTATGAAAAACTATAAAAACAATTATAACTCCTAATCTAATGATCAGAATTTGACGAAACAACCACCATTCAACTCAGCTCATTAAAATGGTTCTAATGAGCTATAGATTGTCACTGTATAGCTACTGGTTGACAAGATAGGAGTTATCAAATATTTATTTTAGATTAACAATCTGATTGGCTAGGTGATTGCTACAGGCAAATATGCCATATATGCCATATCTGCAAGATGTAGTTTTTAATCATATATTCTAGATATTTTATTTATTTAATATATATCATTTATTACATATATTATATTTATTATTGTTATACTATCTATTTTATTAAAGGGTGTGGCACCTTAGAGAAGTGGTCAAGGTGTTACCCCCAAGTGGCAGGTTGATAGTTCAAATCCCACTGTTGACGCTTTGAACAATAGGCCTGTGTTCGGTAACCATGTGGCTCAGATTGGTTGGGTTGCAGAAACCTGTTACCTTGGTTCCACCATCTAGAATAGGAGCTACGGCGCAATGGTGTTATTGTTACACCATAAAATCCAGGGAACCAGAGGAATGGAAACCCGTTTGGCAAGTCCCGAATTAGGAGGTAATAGTGAAGATCTACAACGACACTACCAAAAAAAGGTGGGTGGTCGGGATCAGAATGAACCTAATAAGGGCAAGCGGCTTTGTTACTAAATCCGTATCCGAAGTGGAATGGGACACAGAAGACAACAGTAGGCAATTGGTGCGAGGGTAAAGTAGCCCTTAGGCTGATGATTTATCAAAAAGAGTTGGGCCCTTAATATCTGCATTTGTGCAGTGCAATGGGTAGTAATAGGAAGAGCATGAACCAGAGGGTTTAAATAGGCAATTCCCGTAGTTGGGTTGTAGGTATGGCAGCTAGTGTAGAACCTTCGGGCAGGCTACTTAAATTAGGCACCAAAAGTGCACGTGTGGCTAGTTGTATCCTCATTCATGTAATAAATATTACGTTCTAATAACTCATAATAAAATCCCGGCCATAGTACCTGGCCTTTAAAGTTTAAAAAAAAAAAACTATCTATTTTATTAATAGTAGTTGTAGCATATATTATACATGTAGTAAATATAGTCCATTACATTTGTAAGAATTCAAAAAGTATAAAAGCAGCCAATGTGGACCCAAGTTCAACATCAAGTCTTCATGTACTATATTTAGAAAGATGCAATTAAACAGTAATTCATCAAATGCTATTTTTTATATAAATATATATATATGATTAAAGAATTGTTACATTTTAACTAAGTAAAACTACAAGAAATTCTATCAATCCAGCTATAGTAGCACTATTAAAAAATTATAAATTTATAATATTTTGCATTTTGATTGACTATATTGGAATTGATTCATATTGAATATTAAAATTTCAGCCAATTAATTTAATAGTACTTGAAAATTGCTTAAAAATTATATACAGTATAATTTTTTTCAATTAATTTTATAAAGAAAAAACTATTTATACACTATGTGTATATAGTCTGTGTATATGCATGGATACTAATTAATTGATTAGCAAATCCGCATATATATCAAAATTAAACCTGATTTAAGGTTAGGGTTAGGGTCAGCTTTGGAGTTGGAAGGGGTTATAGTTTATAATAAAATTTTGCAAAGAATTTTTTTTTAGAGCGTGAAGTGTGGTTTCATAAGCAAAATTGTAAGTTATTATATGTACCTGTGTTTATACACTAGTGTACAAATAGTAATTGCCTTAATTTAATAGCACTTGAAAATTGCTTAAAAATTATATCTAATTTTTTTTAAAAAAATTGTATATGATTTTTAGGTGATTTCTTAAAAACTACTAACCCAAATTAGCCAAAATTTATTATATGTAATAAAATATAATACTTATTTCTAAACCATTTTGAATTAGCTATTGCTAAAAAAATCAAAGCTAGAGATTTATTATGATACTATAATTATATTATATAATATTATATCTAGCTAGTTAAATTTGGTAATTAAAATTAAGTAAAATCATTAATAAAACTTCTAAAATTATTGCAATTATAATAAGGTTTTTATAATTTTAAATTTGTTATATACTATATTGAGTGCTTATTTAAAGGTACTGTATAACTATTTAGGGAGGTTTGACTATATAATACATGATAATAGATAAGTATAATACTTTATTACAGCAATTAAATTTTATTTAAATGTATATATTTATAAATAAAAGTGTGCTTATTGTTGTAAGAATACAGTTGACTTAATTTATTATGTAATAATTTCTTTTTAAATAAATATTTCAAGTACAAATTGGTAATACGTATTTTTTTCTTCTAATCTAAATCAAAACTTTAACAACCTGTAAATAAGTAATAATCTAAATAAATATATTATTTAATCTCAGTTATATTAAATTTTTAATTTGCTATTTATATAATTACAAATTAAATAAGCATTGTTTTTTATTTATCTACCTTTTATTCAATTATAATTTTTAACTCTCTTTTTTACCAATCAATATCAAATATTGTATTGATTACAGACATACCTTTGATATCCCAAATCTCAAATAACACACTAGCATTTTTATTAATATATAGTTAAATTGTATCTAAAGTAATCTCAGTCACAATATACACAAACCGTCAGAATTTGGTTTTGTCCAAAATGACAATAATTTTAAGGTTTCAGATCTGGCAATGCAACAACAGATTCCAGAACATATACTCCAACCAACTCCTCGGGTTAACCAAAATGTGGTTCAATGACCTCATCAAAAAATTACACAGCCTCAACAGACTTTTCTATTGCCAATTTCACTTTCTATCTCACAACACGTTGCAAAATGTGGTGGTACACGAAATTTTCCCAAATAACAATTATCAGCGACAACCACAGCATGTAATGCCTAACTTTTCTCAGATATGGCAAGAGCAAAAAATAATTGTACAAAACATGCAACAGCAAAAGAGTGTTTGCAAACACAAAACACATCTTCGCAACAGAAACAAAGGCCTCAAAAAATTGAGCATTATCAACAAATATCAACTAATCCAAACATGATACCTTCACCACAAACTCCGAATATATTGGATGCCCAATTTAATGACAAATGAATAATGGTTTAGAGATGCAATCCTTGAATCAACAGCAGTAAATGGAAAAGTAGTTGCATCCTTTGCAACAACAAATGCTATATCAAACATGGCAGCCAGTATTGATGTATTAACAAGAAGTGAATAAAAAAGCAAATCAACAAACGTTAATATCTTGCAATATGCCTAAACAAATTATACATTATACCTCAGCAAATACCTCAAAGATCCCTCAAAATATGTCGCAACGACTCTGACACTACTCTGACAAACAACTCCTAGTCAAACGAATAATCAATTTATATCATTTGGATCAATCCAGCAACCTGCTTGGCAACACAACCTAATATTGTAATGTATAATCAGCAGCAGATGTCAGGTCAAATTGATAATCAAATGAGATCACAAATACAAATAAATCAACAGATGGCATGGTAAAAAATACGAATGTAGATGCATAAATTATTGAAAGTTTTATGTATCTTTATACTTCCTAACATTTTAATATATTGTATATTATTTCAAATGCTATTTTATGAATTCAAAAAAAAAAAAGCAAAATTTAATTTTTAAATTGACAATAAATATTTAATTTGACTTTAATAATAATAAAATGTGATTTCTATTTTTAAAAGACCGGTTTCCTTCGTTCAGAGATCATCTACAGTACAAAGCATTCGTTAAAGTCAATTTACCAGTTTCAATTGTACTGGTTAGTTAAATAATAATTTTAGGATAATGGTTATTAATAATAACAAATTCATTAAATAAAACTAGGTTTATAAGTTCAATGTTAATTGTTTGATCAAACCTCAAATCTGCCAAATATAACAATTTTATTTAAAGATTGTCAGATAAAATTAGTTTGGATAATCCTTCAGTAATTTCTATCGTGTTTATTAATTTGCTTGTGTATGATTCACTAGAATTTTTTGATTCATTAGGATTCTTTGCTTCAATTATTTTCTGCTTGCTTCTATCAGCTTCTAAAAATTGGTTCTTTATATCGTTATCATCTTGATTCATAATAATTAACCAGTAACCGATGTAATAATCGATCGTGGTGGCGGTGAGGCGTTTGTCAGGATCTTTATCCATACACCTATTTGCTAATTTAACATAACAATCAGGAGTTTCAATATCAAGTTCTGGTCTTTTTCCTTGGCATATCTGCATTGAAAGATCTTCATTAAATGATTCTTCGTTAAAAGCTCTTTTTCCTGTTGATTTTTCTGTCATAATAATTCCCAAACCATAAATATCTGCAGCCTGCGTAAACTTCCCAGATATCAAAACTTCAGGAGCCACATAAGGTAACACACCCATCTTTTTCTTTTTCAGACGATAAACCAAGATCAGTGATATACGCGCTACGTAAATTATGTTGTAAAATATTACCACTATGAAGATCACAATGAACCAATTCATGAGAGCGAATCGATTCTAAATCAGAAGCGATACAATGTAGCAAATTTAACTTATCCATCCATTTCATTTGTGCTACTTTTTGAAGATTTTTGCGTAAA
Organism: Gigaspora rosea; assembly: GCA_003550325.1. Lineage (NCBI taxonomy): Eukaryota > Fungi > Glomeromycota > Glomeromycetes > Diversisporales > Gigasporaceae > Gigaspora > Gigaspora rosea. Next base: position 76,131 of record QKWP01001913.1, read on the forward strand.
GATCCTTCTCTTGCATAACTTAAGACTATCATATAATCTTTTGATTCTTCGTCTCTTGATATTTCATAACATTCCAAGAATGATGGATTTTCGAATCCAATTTCACAGTATTTTTCTAACTATTCCAATACCATATTAGTTTTCTTTTTAAAGAAATAATAATAATGAATTAAAAATAAAATTAGCTACCTCATTGATAAATTCTTTAATATGCTCGTTTGATCCATGAATCAATTTTACTGCTACATGAGTCCATAAACCTCTAATTTCTTTAACCAGTATGCATAATATACTGTTGAGAATCCGCCGTTTCCAACCTTTCGTATATTTTTAAGTTTATTAAAAAACCCAAGTTAATTTATACTTATCATTACTTAATAATTCTTTCAACTTATAATCTATATTTTCAGGTAATAAATCATTCGATTTTATTAAACTCCTTCCCATTCTATACCAATGATTTGCTCGGTGTATATCCCTTGATACTCCGATCCCGTTCCTATAACAATCACCAACGGGATAATCTCCCTAAATTAACACCCATATCTGCCGATTTTTTAAATATTCAAATACTTTATTTTCATCTATTTGGACCCCAATTTGATTAAGATAATAAAATCCAACATTGAACATTCCAGCAGCATCACCCATATCAGCAGCTTTCTTAAAATATTCAAATGCTTTTTTCTCATTTTTTTCAACACCAATTCCATCTCGATAACAACCACCAACATTATTTGTTCCAAGAGAATGACCCATATAAGCAGAATTTTGATAATAAATGAATGCCTTATGTTTATCTTTTTCAACTCCAATTCCAAGACTATAACAATTACCAAGACTAAATGTTCCACGCGCATTACCCATATCAGCAGATTTTTGATAATAAAAGAATGCCTTATGTTCGTCCTTTTCAACTCCAAATCCATTTTCATAGCAATAACCAACATTAGATGTTCCATTTGCATCACTCATATCAGCAGATTTTTGATAATAAATGAATGCCTTATGTTCATCCTTTTCAATTCCAATTCCTTTTACGTACTTATAACCCAAATTACAAAGTTCAGAAGAGCTCGTTTGGTTCATATTTTAAATTTGAAAGCATTGCTTTTTTTTTTTTTTTAAAAAAAAAAAAAAAAAACAATATTTGTAACGTTTTTAAGTCACCAAATTCATTCATATTCGGTATAGATCTATCTATACTCGTGATTTGTAATGAGAATAATTTCTAAAGAAATCTAAGTTTATCTGTTATGTAACGATATATATGTATGTACCATGTATATTCTGCCAAAAATGATCCTTGTGTTTTTAAAATATATATTCGATATTTTTTATATTATGCAGTATTATACTGTACTTTAAGTCGTAGTTGTAATAAAATATTAACGTTTTAGACATCTTGAGCTAAGTTAAAAATGAAAGTAAACATATCAGATATTACACCTCATAACATTCCTCTACGTTCTAGATAATAATAAGAATTTTATATTTGAGTGCCCGCTTTATGTTATTCTCGCTCTCCTGAATATTTTGTCAGATTTTTCACCAGACAGATGCCAACTGATCGACAAGCATCAGCGAAAGATTAACGAAAAATTGGATAACATGAGCATGATTAAAAGTGCTGAAAATATGATGCAAGATGTGAATTTCGTGCATTTATGTTTATTTCGTTAGAGTGTGATGATGTGGCAGTGAGAAGCGAAAAAAATGAACATCTTGACACTGCGCACTTGATTACTATATATTATTTAAAATTTATGGACATTAAAAATACAGTCTTAATATAGTCTTAACACAGTTTTAATGCAGTCTTAATATAGTCTTAACACAGTTTTAATACAGTCTTAATAAGTTCTAATACAGCAATACCAAAATTATACAAATATAGGCGTTCATAATACTATGATAACTTTTACAGAAATAATATTGTAAATTACATTTGACCGAGTATTTAAAAATCTGAGTATTTGCATGAGCACATATAATGTTTTTAACGAATTCAAAGCGTAAGCTTGCAGTATCAATTCTTATTTTTTAAATAATGTTTTTTTTAACATAAGGAAATTTATAATTAGTATATATTTTAATAATAAAGCTTTTTCATCATTCTGAGATTCGCAACTATTGTATATTGTTATATCCGCTTACTTAAATTTTATGCTTTTTACTTGTTAACTTTTTTTTTACTTTTTTCACAAAAAAAAAAAAAATAATAAAAAAGCAAAAAAAAAGATAAAACGTACAGAAATTGTACCTGTCAGTCAAATTTTCAAGTATATCACAAATTGCTGATTTAAATGATGATGGAATTGTGACATTTTTAGGTAGATCATGCGAGAAAAGTAATGAAAAAGCGACAATATTTTAATTTTAAGTTCACTTTGTTATTTTTATGTTCATTGTATAAAAAAAAAGAATGATGTAAATGAACCAAAACTTAATTAAAATTTGACCATTTATGGAATATTATGTTGTCTTTTTTCATCGTATTTTCTGATATAAGTAACTGCAATTTCAAATTTATATTTTGACTTTATGATTTAATGGTTTACGTGCGATAGATTTATATTATAAAAAATAAACGAAAGTATGAGATTGCTTTACTGCGTTTTTCAAATTACTGCCATCACACGAAAATCAAATCCCTTTAAATTCTTATTCGTTCACGAATTTTCACTTAAAAAATAACAATTTCACCATCATGTTCAATTCTTCAATAGAATACCCATTATATTCTAGATTTTATAGTCACTTGACCAGACAATAATAAAAGTTTCCGGATTTTTTTCTTTATAATTTTAAAGATTTCCGCTGCATTCTAATTCTTTATAATATCCGATAGTATATTAAAATTTTTACTGTAGTCTGATGAGTATGCTTTAGTAAATTTTTCAGTTTTTTTTTTTATTAGTTGAGCGGACATGTGTCAGCACAGTATGTGACATGGAAATAATGATTGGCCGAGATTGATCAGGAATTGGAAAGACATCTTGCAAAATTATTGCACTGGGAGTCGGCGCAAGATTGATAAGTTGGTGATTTTATGCTTGACAAAGCAAGCCGGATGAGCAAAGACATGTAGCAGAGACATGTGAGCAGAGTAGCATGATCAGAAAATGGAAGGACCACATGATCGTTAGCTTCTGGGTGAATCGGGAGGTCAAAAAATTTTCTTGTTTTCGCCAATCAATTTTAAATACATTCTCTAATACTGTTAACATTATTAAAATCATTTAACTTCTTACTATTTCAACCAAATTTTACATCATTTCTCTAACAAACATTACTTCATTCTATGAAATGATCTTTTTTAAGAAAAGTAAATAATTTAATTTCTTGACAATATTCAACCAAATGATGTAATTTTCTAAGTAATCCGCATTTTACAAACCATTAGACGGTACTAAAACGAAAATTTGAATTTTATAAATATATAACCTGTTCTTGTAATAATCATTATGATCGAATACCTATGATAAGTCATTAAGATTATATAACCATTTAGTTTACATGTATTCAATAAGTACTATAAGTTATACATGAGCATATGTATTAAATATAATATACGGTATAACCTCGATATAACAATCCTTGATAAACCGAATCAACCATTATAACAAAGAATTTCTAGCTAAAATTATGGATTCATTAGAGTAAGGTACCTCAATATATTGAATTATCAATATATCAAACCAAATACCCTAGATCCAGAGATTCATTATAGCGAGGTAAATACTGCATATTAAATAATCTTCTCAAGCACATTCAATGTTTTTAAAAAATTCATATTGCTAATATCAAAAATCTATATTACCTACTTGCAAATATTCATTTTATATCTTCAAAATATGATATATAAAGCCATGCAAAGTTAATTTTCGTTTTACATAACCTGGTGTTTCAAAATTCCGGTCGGTGGGTCGGATTTTTTTTTTTTTAAAAAAAAAAAAAAATTAACTTAGCGTGGCCTAAATTAATTCATGTTCATATCTAAGATCATGCAAAGTTAATTCTTCGGTTTGCATAACATGAAATCAAAAAAATTTTTTTTTATCAGACCTATGGAAAATTAAGGTCATCATTGAGTGACACCAGAGAAAAAAATTAAATGGTAAAAATGGAATAATTGGCACAAATAGGGATTTAAAAAAAAAAAATTTTTTTTTTTGGAAAAATTGGGTCAGGTGGCCTAATATTTTCATCTTATTTTTTTTGCGAGCCTTAAACACTACTTTCACGATAATAATTTTAACTCAATTAAGTGGATTTAAAAAAATATAATAAGCACTTATTATAATAATGTATGTTTTTAACAGATAATATATTTTTTTATACTATCACTATTTTTTTGAATTTTTTGTACTTATGTAGAGATAACGAAAAAAATTGTTCACGCATTTTCTATTTTTATACTTCTGGAAAATCTTATCGGTTCACAAACTATGCATTGTCGATCATTGTCGATCACAAAATTTTTGCCAATACAGTTATATATGATAGTAAAAATGATCGACATATATTAAATTTATTGGTATAACTAGGTGCTTGAGTTGCTTAAAGGGAGCTAGAGATAAGTGTACTATACCTGATATTATATTATGCAGTACAAGGACCTCATGTTATGATTAGGCTTCATGGCTGCAAGGATTTCATGTTGTGATTAGGCTCTATGTCTGCCGCAAGCAATGCAAGAGACTCATGTTTGGTGATTGAACCCCCTATAAAAAAAAAAGTCAAAATTTTTCAGATTTTGTTCGAATTTTTATTACTCATTTTTTGAAATAATAATCTGAACAAAATCTGAATAGAATTTTGACTTTTTTTTTATAGGGTCCACAACAATAAAGGCAGTACAAGGATCTCACTTGTGATTAGGCTCTGTGGACCTCATGTTGTGATTAGGCTCTATGGCTGCCACGAGCAGTGAAGAGCCTCATGTTTGGTGATTAAGATCTGCAACTACAAAAACAGTACAAGGCCCTATAACAAATTGCAGCACGGAATGATACTGCAATACACGGAAAAGGTTGGGTATGGAACAACACGAACCTGCACGTAAATCTATACGAGACAATGTATGAGAAAGCACGTTTACAGCACGTAATAGGGCGTGGATTCCGTGCAACAGTGCATGTACTAACGTGCAATTTTATGTATTTTCTCGTGCTTTGTCTCGTGCATATTTACGTGTAGGTAACATATAATAGCATATATCCATACATAACATATAATAACATATATCCATATATACATTTATATATATTATTTTATTAACTAAAATTTTATTAACTAAATTTTATAATTTTTATTAACTAAAATTTATATTTTATTAACTAACTTTTATTATTTTATTAATCAATTTTTATAATACAAATACTTTAATTTAATAATTTTCATGCCAAATAAGAAAATACTTCTAATCACTAAAACTACTACTTAAAAATAACCCAGCAACTAATAATATCGAAAAAAAAACAAAGTAAAGCAATAGTACCAAATGGAAAAAAATCGAAATGACTACTCTAGAAATAATTCCAATAGTGACAACTCCAATAACACCAACCCCAATGATAGTAACTCAAGAGAGATGCTAAAATGCAATAATATACAGAAAGTAAATAAAAAATAAAGAAAAAAATAATAGTAATAAAAAAAAACAAAGCCGCGTTACCTCCAAAAATGATGAAAAACATACACCAAAAACGATAATAATTCCAAAAGAGCAACTTTCAAGGCAATAACTCCAAAGGATGGTTTCAAAAACAATGACACTAACTAAAAAAAATTATATAAAAATTAGTGAGTAGTAAAAACAAATAAATAAAAGAAAATAATAAAATTGTAAGTGTAAAAAAAAAAAAAAAAAAAATAATCAAATATTTATTTACTTACAAATCGAATGTAATTTTTGCGCGTCAATGCACGGAAATTATTATTGTTAAGTGCAAAAAAAAAAACAAAAAAACAAAAATTTAATATTTATTTATTCACAAAATAAATATTTTTGTATGCGTCATTGCACGGAAATTATAATCATTAAGAATCTTAACAATCATCACGTTAGTACATGGAATATGATGATCGTTAAGAATCTTAACGATTGTGACGATCATCACTGAAATTATGATCGTTAAGGAGTCTTAATGATTGTGGTGATCATGACATCATGTACAGAAATAAACATTATGATCGTCGTTAAGGAATCTTAACGATTGTGATGATCGTGACGACAGTATACTGAAATTATGATCGTTAAGAATCTTAACGATTATGCACGTCAGAGCGCAAAAATTATAATTATGATCATTAATCTTAACGATTGTGCACGTCAGTGCACAAAAATTATGATCGTTAAGATCCTTAACGATTGTGCATGTCAGTGCACGAAAATTATGATCGTTAAGAATCTTAATGATTGTGCACGTTAGTGCATGGAAATTGTGTGATCATTAAGATTAATGCACGTCAATATATGGATACAATGCTATGCACGATAGTGCACGGATTTCAATTTTTCGTGTGATAACGTGTGTTAAATTTTATGGACGATCAGTTTCCGTGCAGTTTCCGTGCAGTGATTATGAAACCCTTGCTTGCCTGCATACAATTTCGTATTTATGCATGCATTTCCGTGTATCGAGTTTTCATAGGGAGGAGATTAGGCTCCGTGGCTGCTATAGCAATGCAAGAACCCATGTTGTGATTAGGCTCTATGGTAGCCGCAGGCAGTGCATTTAGTGATTAAGCACCGTAGCTATGATAGCAGTGCAAGTATCTCACGTTGTTATTAGGTCCATGGATGCAATAGCAATGCAAGGACTCATGTTGTGATTAGGTTCTATGGCTGTCGCAGGCAGTGTAAGAACCTCATGTTTGGCGATAAGCTTCGCAACTACGATAGCAGTACAAGGACCTTATAGCACAGATTTTTTTCGATTTTTAACAGCTGTCCTGCCTTGTTTAGAGCGCCGGGAGTGTGCTGAATGTAACCTGGGTTGCATAAGGAAAGCATCTTCCTGCGCTGCGAATACAAAGTAAAATTTCCAATTATATAATATAATTTGAAATTTTACCTTGTATTCGCAGCGCAGGAAGATGCACTTTTTATGCAAACCCAGGTTACACTCAACACACTCCCGGCGCTCTAAACAAGGCAGGACAGCTGTTAACAATCGAAAAAAACCTGTGCTGGACTTTATATTGTAATTATCTCCGTGGCTGCAATTTCAATGCAAGGAGCTCATGTTGTGATTAAGCTCTATGGCTTTCGCAGGCAGAATTAATCAAAATTCAATTAAATAGTATTGCATAGTTTAAAAAATTTTTGTTGAAACAAACAAGATTTTTCACTCAAGTTTAGAAAAAGCTTAGATAATTATCAATGCAAAAGCTGCGGCAATGTGTTTTCAAAATTTTGAACGATGTTTCGACAACCACCTATATAAAATCGATAAAAATTTCTTTATTCTGTTCTATATGCTTGTATAATTAAAATAAAAAGAATTCATCGATCTTCAATAGGTTGTTGTCGAGATATTATCACCCAAAGTTAGAAAAACTTGGATAACTACAAAAGCTGCAGCAAGGTTTTTTCAAACTTTAGATGAAGATATCTTGACAATTTTCTATCTAAATCGATGAAATTTTTTTATTTTGATTATGCAACACATAAGTTAGAATCAGAATAAAAAATTCATTGATTTTAGATGGGTGGTTGTCAAGATATCTTCGTTCAAAGATTGGAAAAAAAACTTGAATATCAATAAAAACAGCAGAAAGTTTTTTTTCCAAACTTTGAGCGAAGATGTCTTACCAACTAATAATCTAAAATCGAGAAAAGTTTTTATTATGATTATATATGCCTGTATAATTAAATTAAAAAATTTAATCAATTTTAAATATGTGGTTGTCAAGATCTCTTCGTTCAAAGTTTAGAAAAACTATCAAAACAAAAGCTGCTACAGTATTTTCCAAAAAACTTTGAGCAAAGATATCATAACAGCCGTCAATATATAAAAGGGATGACTTTTTTTATTCGATTTTATACCGTATAATTAAAATAAAAAAATCCTTCCATTTTAGATTGGCAGTCGTCGAGATATCTTCGCTCAAAGCTAGAAAAAAACCTGGATAACTATCAAAACAAGTTATGGTGAAGTTTTTTTCAAACTTTGAATGAAATTTTTTAATTAAATTATACAGACATATAAATCAGAATAAAAAAAACTCCTTCGTTAAAAGTTTGAAAAAATTTTTAATTACAATTGAATAATTTCGTCTAATCAAAATGCGGCTGTTCAAAACATTCAGTTTTAAAGATTACACTAAGGCCACATTGACCCTAAAATGCAACTTTAAGGTGATTCCAAGAACGATGAAAATTGCAACTTCAAAAAGCGATGATGGAAACTACAAATTAAAGTGAAAGTGAGTATAATACAGTTTAACATATACTTAGTAAACTCTCATAAGAATGCATCTTCTAATTATGGGCATTGCTATTATCAGGAATCATCTGAGAATTTATTTATATTTTTAGTATGTACGTACATAATTTCAAAATAAAGTTTACATAGTATAGATTGATGCATACATCTAACTATGGAATCAAAAGTCATCGAACTTAAATAATCTTATAAATACTATAAAGAAATTGATTATAACCTAATAGGAAAAATTAATGAATAAAGTTAATAATTTATGCAGGTCGATTTTAAGAAACTGCAAAGCCGCAGATAACGTGACCAACAAACCGAATTTCGGGGTCGCCCTGGCATTTTGTCTAATAAAGGTTTTGCCAAAAGTTCAATCGAACGCAAAATATTAATATCAAAAAATAAAATCGTGTATGTAAATATGTTACTTATTTAACAAATTTACCACGAAGTAGGCTCTTATTTTTTCTTTAACATAAGTATCTATCTTAAGCGATCTAAAAAATGAATAAAATAATTGAAAAAAAATATAATAAAAAAATAAAAAATAATAAAAAAAGTATAATAATTAAACGGGCAAAAAAAAAAAAACAGAAATTAGCACCTGAATTAGTATAACACAGTCCAAATTTTCATGCATAAACCCATACCTCAAACATTTGTACACGTGATGAATAAAATTATAAATACAACCCAAGTACGATAAAAAATTTTGGGGCCATGCGCAGAATGATCAGATAATCCGCGCGCACAATTCATATAGAATTATAAAATTTTTATACGAAAATCTTTTCCGTTTTAATCTAAAAGGAAATGTGGCTGATCACGAGTAAGGTTTGCAGCCAATAATTTAAATGCATAACGACTGATCATAAACTTTTTCGGAAACGATCTGCTGTATGCCGACAAAAAAAGATTGAAGAGGGTTAACTTCACGTGGAAGATGCTGTTATTTTTACATTAAATAATTTGTACGATTTTAATGGAGATTTTAATGAAATAGACACTAGTTCCTTACGCTCATGTACTTTAGTGAACTGGCATTGGTGTAAAGTGGCCACCCCTATTCTTTGGCGGGATACGTTTTTGTGTATAAAAGATGTGTGCGTACCTGTATACCTTTCATTCCTTGGTGAAGACGAAAAGATTAAACTAAGAGAATGTGGAATAACTATTGATCATTATCCTGAGCCTCTTTTTAATTATCCAAGATTTTTAAAACACCTCGACATCGATATGCTACTTGATACGGTTCGTGAGTACGTCAATCCACCGGAAAAAAATATAAAAGAAACAATGGATGACTTAACTTTGAGCAGCTTAACAACTTTGAATAACATAAATCAGAGTGAAATAGATTTTAATGACGTAACGACTTTGAATAACTTAACAAATTTGTTCAATAATGTTCGTCAGCATACCAATCCTCCGATAAGAGAGATGAATGAAAATATGAAAGATACAGCGAATAAATTAGCAAATTTGTTGCTCAAAATATTTATTGAGAATGGTACCACTTTAATTAAGTTGAATATCATTACCACCATTTCCGAGTTTCCACCGATCCAATCAGAAATATTTCATTCATTAGAGCAAAATGGACAATTTTTCTCTCATCTTCAAGAATTATTCCTGTATACTGACTCTGGAAAATTTTCTAACGATCTTATTATGTTATTAAGATCTTTGGTAAAGGTTTCTACCAACATTCATACTTTAAAACTAAGGGAGACTCATCGGTATCGTAGGTCTACTATAAATTATGATCCACAAACACTTGATGTACTTGCAGTTCTTATCAGATCGCAACGAAAGCTTAGGAAACTTGATATTAGCTATGAAAAATCGTTTAAAGGAGTTATTTCTGCTTTAAAAAGTCAAGAAAATTCTTTGCAAGAACTTATTTTGAGCGGTCAATATATTCCAGAATATATGGTATTAAAAGATTGCGAAACGTTAGAAGTTCTTAGAATCAAAGATCGCGATGCGATACCTATATTAAAGCAATTAGCTGATGGCCTTTGCAAACTCAGCACACTGGATATAGGCGATGGAAATCTTACTTCATCAGATATAATTCCGTTAATAAGAAGATATTACAACGATTAAGACTCGTTCCATCGGATGAAAACATTCCCTCGCAATCGTTATTATGGAAAACGCTTATTGAATATTGCCCAAATCTCATTTACTTCTGTATTTGTTGTGTCGAATTTTCTAATCAATTTGTGGAATTCATTGACGGTTTACAAAAATTGAAGTTTCTTACATTATTTTGTGCAAGTGTTGAATCAGAAAATGTTATGAGATCACGGGTTATAAGATTTGCAAATGTACTACCATCAACATTACAGTATTTTGAGTGGAGCCATTGTGAATGGAAAAGAGATTCATTCAGTTCATACGCGAATTCATCTATTTCATATATTGATGTTATACTCAATCATTGTGATGCACCATTAGAAAGGTTGATTTTTCATCACATTAATAAGGAAATAACCGATGCAGTAATTGAATTTTGCAATAGAAAAAAAACTTTAAAATATTGTTGTGATATGAATGGTCCCCAAGAGGAGTGGTTAAGATTGGAAAAATATGTTCAAATGATGTCATATAAATACATAGTTGTTTATTGCTAATATTTTTTCTATATTCAACAAATCAAAAATTTATATATGAATAATTAGCAAACAATGTAATGCAAACGCTTATATTTACATTAATAAAATCTCTTGCTTTTTTTTATAATGTATCGTCGTACATTTTACTTAATTTGAATTATCATGACGATCTTTCTCTTGGAAATAAATCTAAATCTTTTTAGTTTCGTTTGTTAAATTACTATATATATTTTTTAAAGGTATAACTTTATGAATTTTAACGTATTAATTTTAAAACATTACTAGTTTTAAAGGTTGATGCAACTGAATTTCGTATTTATTTACATCAAAATTTCCATGTCCGCAAATAATTTTGATACTTGTAACGGAAGCTCAGCAATCGATTGCATGTGCATATAATTGGTGGTAGAAATACTGAATTACGGCAATTACGGCATTTTACCAGTGGTAGAATTAATTACGGCATAGCATCTAATTGCCGTAAAAATTATATGTCGTAATGCGTAATGTCGTAATGTCGTAATGCCGCAATAACACAATATTGTAATGCGATACCATAACTACAGATATACTATATGAAACTAGCTTTATAAGAGAATGGTTTGTAAAATATATTAACTGATATTTAAAGTTTCAGTACCGGAAGGTAACCGCATTCAGGTGCTTATTACTGTAATTAACCGAGTTAGGTGCGATAATTTCCTGATGTATAATCTCTATATAATCTATAAGTTTAACAAAAATATCTGATATCATATTTTACGTAATTCACGATATTAGGCAATACAATAACAGATAAGAAATTTGCTGCATTGAAAATTTATTTTTCTACTTTTTTTGTTTAAATTGCAAAATTTATATGCCTTGGAGCAATAGTTAGTTTATACAAAAAAAAGAAAACAAAAGTTAAATAGTAACAGTATAAATTATAATAAATTGGATTTAAAATTTTCGACGGGCCTTAAGTTTCAAATCTATCAGGAATTATTAAAAACCCAAAAATTTCAATCAATTCCAGAATTTAAGAATTAATAATTAAAGCTTCGGTATAAAACATCACTGTTGACTAGTAATATAGCTATAGAATAAAGATTGAATGTGTAGATAAATACATAGATAATCTTAAAATATTTATTAATTATCGCTGCGCTCTCTCTTTTGCAACATATGATTTCAACAATAGGAAAAAGCACTTCAATCGCGAAAAAAATTTGAATCGTTATTCTTAGTTTATTTGCTATGTGTTCATTTTATTGTAATCTTTTGATTTTATTTTTTAATAGTGGAAATCTAGCGCATAATGCGGATGTAGAATTTTCGATAACAGCTAATATTTGCATCAAGATCAAAAATCCGATAAAATTATGGAATTTTTACTATACATTACTCCTGAAGTTTTGAAAAAACTATATACTAAAGCATCTGTATTTATTCATTTGGTATCATTATGTGGAAATTTTATACGGCAAATCTATACCTTTTGAGTAAGAACCAATTACAATTTGTAACGGTTTACGACCACATTTGTGAAAGTATAGCAATATGCTATGTAGGTTTAATGAAGAGATTTTGGAATATAAAACCAAAAAATGATCAACAACAGAATTGTAAAAATGGTTTATCTGAATTACTGAATTTGGTAAAAAAAAATAATAATAATAAAATCAACAAATAAATAAATAAATAAATATATGAAATATATATTGGATCATATTATAAAAGTAATTTTTACAGTGGTTATTAAATATTAAGGAAATTATTCCATTCAGATCGCCAGAATAGTTTGTCCAGACATTAGCATCTGTTGATTTTACAATTAATAAATGTTTTTTCACATTCGTAATAACCATTCAAATATTTTGTAAAGACCACACTTACTCACAGATTTGATAATATGTAAATGCCTTAACAATACGTAATATTCCTTTAAATCCAACACATATTTACAGAATAGTTCGTCTAGATCATATCTGCTGATTTTGGCCTTATTGTTAATTATTATTCATAAACAATGATTAAACAAAAGACATTCTCTTCAGATCACACTTATCTGCGGAAGTGCCAGATCAATAATATTGTTAATTAATTTAATCCATACTTACAAATTCTTTAATAAATGAATAAATCAGGTTCCAATTCTAATTCCACTACTCATATTTCATTCAGGTCATTCATGCTTGCTGTTTGTTGACTAATGAAGTCTTATATTCATCTTTTCCAATCAAATAAAATATAATTACAATGTTTATTTAATCTTTTACACACACTACAGCACTATAGATTATCAAATATAAGTTTGTAAATATCCGAAATATAATAATACTTTAATAAAAGTTCTTTCATTCACATTCCAAATTAACGCGAGTAAAATAAAATTAGTAACATTAACTCAAGATAATCAATCACATATATTTCAAATAATCTAACAGAGGCCGGTTCATAAAGCCCAAATAATAAAATAGGTCGTCTGTTTAGGAAAATCACCCTTTGAAAAATGATGATTTTCCTAGCAGACGACTCAAATGTGGACCTGAACTAGGCCCAAGCCCAGCCCAACCCATAAATTTGCGGGCTTAACCGACCCATTCCGTAACCTAATTTCTAGCAATTTAGAAAGTTTACACGTAGATATAAATTTAACCACATGCATATTTTTCAAAAAAATAAAAGATTTGAAAGTAAAATTTGTATTTTTTTTTTCTGTCACCATTCATTTATGTATTTGAAATTTTTCGAAATCCACCCATGGTGACTTTTGTTATGCTGAATTGCATTCATTGTAAGGTATGGACCATCTCAGCAGGGTTTGATGACTGATTCGGGATAAATAACGATGACTGCGAAAAAAAATGTCAGTGGCGGCAGAAAAGTTGAAATTGATGGGGTAGCCAAATCGACGGAAACAGTTGATTGATAGAAGAATCTTTATTCGGGGCACTTAACCTGTACATGATAGATTTTTATCCTATTTTCAATTTATTTTGCAGTATAGCACACGATAACTAATTAGAAATTTTTGCACTTTTTGCTTATTGCAACCCCGAAAATCTTTTGCGTCATTTTTTATTGGCCATCTTTTGAGATTTGATTCCTTTGATTCGAGGTAACATTTCTAAAATACAGAAATTTATTTAGTGACGTAAAACATTTGTTATCCGGCAAACTCATATGATCATGAAATTATTTCTTCTTGTTATTTTTTCATGTGTTATGATGTAAACATGTTTATTTAAATTAAAACTCGGCGAGCAACTCGCTATCAATCATGATCATAAATTGCCGGATAACACCAATATTGGGCAATACATTAATTTGGCAAATGATTGGCTACACGTGCCACGGAGCGGCACGTGATCATTTGCCTATTCTACAATTTTTGCCCAATATTGTATACTTATTGAGAATAAAAGTGATTATTATGAATTGCTTATTAATCGGTTATGAATTTTTGTATGTATATAACCTGGTTGCTTATAAATTTTTGTACCTGATTGTTATCATTGTATCAGCTAATTTTTAATAATCATGGTGTTTCAACTAGAATGAACTTAAGATATTTTTGCGCATCGCAAACATTATTACAGTGAAATGTTGGTGAGGATGAATAGTTATGCCAATATCCATCTTTTACAATGCTTTTTTTTTTTTATATTCATAACAATGTGTATATTTTCATATTTAGAATTTCTTTACAAATTGAGGTCTTAATCTAAAAATGCGAACTTAAATATAGTTATGCCTTCTGATTATAAATTCTAAGTCATACCTTTTTTTTTAATACATATTATCATGGTCATATAATCATACGAAATTGGTCATATTAAATGCTAATAAAATTTTTACTTTAATCCTTACCATATTAAGGCTATTTCAACCTTCGTTATGATCAAACTATATAGGTTATTTAAGTCAACATTGAACGATAACTGTAGAAAAGGCTGATAAATTCAAGAATCAGGAATGCCTTTTTAAATTAATGTATAAAAATGTGACTTAGCCTTTCATATTATATTAGAAAAAATATCCACAAAATTAGTGCTAATACTAACGCTAATCCTAATCAACCAACTTTAGTTATATCATTTAGGATTTTTATTCATGAGTGTTTACATGTAATGCTCGATCGATGCTTGTGCATTCATATTCATTATGTATCATTTTTTGTGCGGTTTAATTGGCTAAAGTCGAGGGAAGCGAAGCGAAAGCCCTTCTAGACTTGCTCTGTTAATTTAACTAATACTGATTTAGGTTCAGAATCTAAAAATTGAACCTAAAATTAGGTAAATACGGGTTTAAAATATGTAACCAACTTTTAATAAAATATACTATACGAAACTGGCTTAATAAGAGAATGCTTTGTAAAATATATTAACTGATATTTAACATTTCAGCACAGGAAGGTAAACGCATTCAGGTGCTTATTACTGTAATTAACGAATTAGTTGCAATAATTTCCTGATGTGTAATCTCTAAGTTTAACAAAAATTATCTATTTTTATCGTAATTCACAATTGTAGGCAATACAATAACAAATAAGAAATTTTGCTACATTGAAAATTTATTTTTCTACTTTTTTGTTTAAATTGCAAATTTATATATGCCTTGGAGCAATAGTTAGTTTATACAAAAATAAACGAAAAAAAAAGAAAACAAAAGTTAATTAGTACCATCATAAATTATGAATAAATTGGATTTAAAACTTTCGACGAGCCTTAAGTTTCAAATCTATCAAGAATTATTAAAAGCCCAATATTTCAATCAATTTCAGAATTTACGAATTAATAATTAAGGCTTCGGTATAAAACATTGTCGTTTGACTAGTAATCTAACTTACAGAATAAGATTGAATGTGTAGGTATTGATAAGTAAATAGATAATCTTAAAATATTTATTAATTATCGCTGTGCACTCTCTTTTGTAACATATGATTTCAACAATAGGAAAAAAAAGCACTTCAATTGTGAAAAAACTTTTAATTGGTGTTCTTAATTTATTCGTTCTTTAGTGTGATATGTTTATATTATTGTAATCTTTTGATTTTATTTTTTACATACCGGTAGTGGAAATCTATTATTAAATAACTTAAAAGGCGCGTATAATGCGGATGTAAATTTTCGATAATATCTAATATTTGCATCAAGTCGAAATCCGATGAAATTTATGGAATTTTTACTATGCATTACTCCTGAAGTTTTGAAAAAACTATATACTAAAGCATCTGATATTTATTCATTTGGTATAATTATGTGGAAATTTTTTATACGGGCAAATCTATACCTTTTGAGCAAGAACCAATCATAATTTGTACGGTTTATGACCACACATTTGTGAAAATATAGCAATATGTTATGTAGATTTAATGAAAAGATTTTGGGATATAAAACCAAAAAAACGATCAACAGCAGAATACGTTGTAAAAATGGGGGTTATCTGAATTACTGAATTTGTTAAAAAAAAAATAATAAAATAAACAAATAAATAAACAAATATATGAAATATATATTGAATCACATTATAAAGTAGTTTTTACAGTGGCTATTAAATATTAAGGAAAATATTCCATTCAGATCATTAAACCCGTGTGAATTTTGATGATAAAATATAAAATACGACACATTGTCATGTTTCTTATCATCGATTCCATATTCGCCAGAATAATTTGTCCAGGCATTAATATCTGCTGATTTGACAATAGTATTAAAAATTTTATACATATAGGAATCTTAGTATACGTTTCTCCTACTAAAGCTCTTGAAACCAGGTCACAGCAGAAGTATATGGCCGATTTGATAAAAATTATAGTTCCAGAAATGTTGGAAATTTTACCTAAACCAGTCGAACAGGATGATGTAATTTTTTTAATATTACATATACTATATTTTAGTATTGTACTTACTTTTGCTTCTATTTTAAAGGGAGAGATTGAATTTCCTTCCTCGCCAATTTCTATTGCAGTAAGTGAAGACAAAACAAATGAAGATGAATTGAATAGTGATGATGAACTTGAAGTTATAGTAGATTATAAATTGTTTATAAAAATGGCAGATGGTGTTTCATTACCTGCCAAGTGGTATATACTATCGATGAATTCCTTTCATCTACAGTTGACTTCTCAAAATCGGCATGCATGGTGGACAGATTTTGTATCAGTTTTGAGAGGTTATCGAATTTGAGAGATCAAAATAGCTATGTTAGAAACAGACTTGGTGGATCAACTTTTGACCGATTATAGCAGGTTATCGGTTTTGACAGGATCGATTTTGAGAGGGTAAACTGCATTCATAAACAAGTTCTTTTAATAACAAAAGATGTTAAATTTACACTGAATGATTATTGTGTAACATTTAAAAAACAAAGGGAAGCAGGCGCCAGTATTCAGCTGGCTGATGACAAGATTTATCAAATTAGATCCGAATGTACAAAGTTAACTGTAAAAAAAAAAAAAATAGTATTGGGAATTTATGTTATGGTTGCACTATCTATTCATTCATATGTATTTTTATTTATTGCTAATGATTCATAAAGTTGTACTTCATAGAATAAAGTTTTTTAAAATAATGTTCAAAAAATTAATTTATTATAAATTTTTTTAAAAATAATGTTCAAAAAATTAATTTATTATAAATTTTTTTAAAAATAATGTTCAAAAAATTAATTTATTATAAATTTTTTTAGGAACAAGGTTCAGACGACAATGTTGAAAAGCCTTATAATTACAAAAACAATATCAGGTTCTAAGCACTTCATCTTTATTTCCATGTAATAAACAAGACGCAAAAATGCATTAGAAATTAGAACAATATATAATTGCAATACACATAGTCGGCCTTGTGTGAATAAGAAAAAAACATGATGACATGTTGAAATAAATTTTATGATGCTTTCCATATGGGCATCGGATATGGTATATACGTGTAGTAATATTTAATAACTTTTATTTTGTATATTAATATATTCTTAGAGAAATGGATTAGCTACAATTAAAGATCTTCCAACACATCATCTTTTTTCACATAATAATTTATATTTTTCAACAAAGCACGCACATCAACATTACAAGTACAACCAGTTATTTTATCACAAGAGCAAGCACAAAAATTATTAGCTTTACTATTATCA
Organism: Gigaspora rosea; assembly: GCA_003550325.1. Taxonomy (NCBI): domain Eukaryota; kingdom Fungi; phylum Glomeromycota; class Glomeromycetes; order Diversisporales; family Gigasporaceae; genus Gigaspora; species Gigaspora rosea. The sequence goes on from QKWP01001913.1 coordinate 94,315, forward strand.
CCCAAACAATTATCATCACAAACACAATTACCACAATCTTCGCCCCAAGCATTACCACAAATGCAACTACAACAATCTTCGTCCCAAGTACCACCACAAACATAACTACCGCAATCTTCACTCTAAGCACCATTATAAATGCAACTACACAGTCATCGCAAACATCACCACAAATACAATTATTACAAACTTCAACCCAAGCTCCACCACAAATGCAACTTATGCAATCATCGCAAACACTATTACAACAAACACAACCACAACTAATTTCCATCATTCCAAGTACCATTATTCTCATCACAGCAATACAATTGAGCCTTTGGATCACAAATGTTTCAACCACACCAACCATTATTAACAATTCCATATAATCCATATCAAACATTATCTAATACTATTATACAACCCCTACCTACAGTATACACTCTAATTTAAATATTTCTTTTACTTTTTCTACTATGTCAGAATTTCTTAAAGAAGTAGATGAAAAAGAAAAAACTGGAGATTATTATTAAAATTTTTTTGGAAAATTTTGATTATCAGTAAAATATTTAAGAAGAATAACGGATAAACAATTTGTTAAATGTAAAGTAACTACGACAGTATTGACTGTAATGTGTAAATAAACTTGTTTTCTTATTAGAATCATAAGTTTGTCTGTTAACAACTCAATAATTAATAAATTAATCGTGTCTTCATACACTGATTAACTAAAAACCCAACTATAATCGTTAAGTGATTTAATGATCTTGGTCTTGTGACCACTGCAAAGGTCTTCATGCTTCCAAGTTAACATCATATAGATATAGTTTTATTTATAAACAGATACAACTATCTGTATCTTCATATAGATTTAGTTGTTTGCCTCTTTCATAAAAGCAAATAACTTAAAACCTCTAAAAGATATAGTTATAACATTGTTATAAATCATTGTTATCATATCATTAGTATATTGTTAACACGTCGTTACCAATCGTTAATCATATCGTCATATACTGAAGCATGTGAAGCATTTATTAAATATCAAAACCCTAGTTGCATTGAACCGATTTAGAGGTGAACAATACTTAGAAATCATTTATTAATTATTACGCATAATTCTAATAACCACTACATTCAAATCAAAAATATTCGTCCATATGTCATTTAAATCTATAGATTCCAGTCAAGACTTTAAGGTCGTAAAACCTTCATGGCAAAGTCACGGGTCAGGTTGATATATCGGTATGATTAAATATTTTCAAATTTAAAAGTTTTCACATAAAATCTTGCCGAATTGAACGTTTAAAATTTAACTCGTACGTTAGGCCTTATGCCAAAAACTTAACTAGTAGACATTGAAGAGAGAAACGAGATTACCAATCATATAATAAGTATTTGATAGTCTTCGATAGGAACATTTCACAAAAAAATAAAAATCTAAGATGTATTTAATAAAAATGCATAACTTTTAGTTCTGGATATGATCTATATATTATGCTGTATTTTTTCTTTTTCTTTTTCTAAATATTCACTAAAGTTCACCAAGAAGATGTTAACCCTAAAATAATTTTCAAATCTGACATTACACCAATAATCAACAAAATGATATCATCACAATACCTAATTACAGGAACTTTATCTTAATGACGAATCAGTTGACGAGATTATTTTAAAATTATACTTACTGTGAATGGGATCGTGATATAGATTATATTTCACAGTATATTGTGTAATACTTATCCAACATATGCGATATTCAGAAAATATGCAGGTTTTATTTCATTTGAAAAATAACTCAATCACATTTGCATTATTTGCTACACTTGAAAAAATTACATGAATACCGAATTTTTCATTGAGAAAAGGGAGAATATTCATATTCTTTCAATTGTTAAGTAAGTTATTAAATCTAAATTAATGTTTTCTAACAACTCTCCCGTGCTACAAAACTTTAAGTCACTGAAAATATTGTAGTTTAGTATCTTATGAGAATTCAATTGTTCATAATGTATAATGTTACTCAATTACTTAAGATCAATTGGTTTATCCACTAATATCCATATAACACAATCTATGTACATATTTTAAAAGTAAAATTATCTAACAATTTTTTTAATTGTTACAGTTCAATTTTTAAAGGAGACTGGGTATTCAACTATCTAACATATAACCAATACAAATCAGGATCCAAATTTTTTGCCTTACATTTAGATCCAGATTGAAAATATGGTAAAGTTCTAATTCTAAGCAGATGTTTATTTTTTTTTTTTTTGAGACAACTACTCTTTACAAATGCCAATAATATTATCTTAACAATCAAATTCTAAATAAATAATACGAGCACATAGTAACACATGAGATCGGAAAGCATAAGCAAAAATTGACTATTACTGTATTATCTTAAATCTTCTGTTATTCAAATACTGTAATTTATGGGGTATAAAGGATAATAAAAAATTTATTCACATCAGAATCCTATAGAGATGCGATCAGGTTATCCGCTAGTTTAATTTTATAGTAAAATCATTATGAAGAACCTGAAAACGGATAACGAATCGCATCTCTAGCACCCTATACCTGAATAAAAATTGAAAAAATGATGCGAGTAATTATCAACATCAAACAATAACTGTGTAATATTAATTAAATATTTGTTGTTCAGTATTTAAACACATCGGTGATGGTAAATGCCACAATATTTTTAAGTTTTGGCACTCTGAGCATTTAACTTCTGTGTTTCATAAACTCGTTCTAAATCTTTGCCTCTAGTTATAAAATATAGTTTCAGTCATGATTAACGCAAATAGTATATATAAACAAAATTATGAAAAAGAGAAATTTGAGCAGTATTTAAAATCGGCTGAAAGTGGTGATTCTGATTGGCAATGTTATCTTGGATTCTGCTATGAAAAAGGCATAGGCACAGTCAAGGATGAAAAAAAAAAACATTTGGGTGGTATTTGAAATCTGCTGTAGGTGGTAATTCCCGAGGGCAGTGCTGCATTGGGATTTGCTATGAAGAAGGCATAGGTACGGCCAAGGATGAAATAAAGGCATCTGAATGGTATTTAAAATCTGTTAAAGAAGGAAATTCTCAAGGACAGTGTAATATTGGATTCTGCTACCAATATGGCATAGGTACAGATAAAAATGAAAAAAACATTTGAGTGGTATTTGAAATCTGCTGAAGGTGGAAATTCGAGTGGACAAGATAATCTTAGATTCTGCTACAGCAATGGTATAGGCACAGATAAGGATGAAAAAAATGCATTTTAGTGGTATTTGAAATCTGCTGAGGTGGAAATTCGAGTGGACAAAATAATGATGGACTCTGCTACCAATGTGGAATGGGCACAGATAAGGATGGAAAAAGGCATTTGAGTGGTATTTAAAATCTGCTGACGGTAGCGATACAGGTGGACGATGCAGTCTTGGATTCTGTTATCAATATGGCATAAGCACAGCAAAGGATGAAAAAAAATGCATTTGAGTGGTATTTGAAATCTGCTGAAGGTGGCAATTCAGGTGGACAATACAATCTTGGATTCTGTTACCAATATGGCATAGGCACAACCAAGGATGAAAAAATGGCATTTGAATGGTATTTAAAATCTGCTGGAAATGGTAATTACAATGGACAGTATAAGATTGGATTATGTTATCGAGATGGTATTGGACATTGTCTAACAAACAAAAGGCTTACAAAAAGCAAAGAGTAATGAATATCGACGAACAACCAATAGAAAAAATGTTGACGATAATGTTTTAAAAAGATTGTCGTCTGAAAATGATTTATCAATATCATTTATTCCATTTAGCGAATTTGAATTTATAGAAAAGATCGGGAAAGGAGGGTTTGCAGCAGTTTATTTTGCCAATTGGACGCACCAAATCATAAATGACGTTAGAAAAGAAATTGTTGCACTTAAATTATTCAATGTGACCGAAAAATAGCTACAAGAATTTATAAAAGAGGTAAATGTTTGATATAGATTTATAAAATTTTATTGTCCGTAAAAATTTTATTAATGTTTAATTTTTAAAGTTAATTGCATATTCTAAAATTGGATCCAAGAGTCTTACGTTTTTACAATGTCATGGAGTATCAAAAGATGAAGCTAACAATATATATATTTTAGTTATGCAGCATGCAGAAAAGGGATCTTTACGCAAGAATCTTGAATAAATCGTAAAAATGAAATGAGAGAAAAATTAGAATTATTAACTTATATTGCATTTGATCTTCAATTAATTCATTCACATTATATTTCAAAATAACTTACATAATGCATATATAGGGATTTAGGGCTTGCAATCGCAATTAATAAAACATTAGACACAGAATCTAAAGGAATTTATGAGTTTGGCATATATAGCTCCAGAGGATTTACGTGATGAAAGAAGGTTTACTAAAGCATCAGATTTTTATTCATTTGGAATGATTATGTGGGAAATTTCTTCAGGAAGAATTGTATTTTCTGAATATAAAGATTCACCTACGAAAATTTTTATAGGATTTAAACAAACTATTGTTAAAGGCACAGCAAAGTGTTATGTAAAACTTTTATAAAGTAGTTGGGACAATAATCCAGAACAGCTTCAAAAATTTATGAAACTATTTTAAATTGGAAAAATAATTCAAAAATTTTAGATGAATTTTTAAAATCTGATGAAGAAATGGTAATCGAAAATAATCACAATATTGCTAGTAATATAATTTATGGCAGCAAATTTATCACTTGCAATATTTAAATAATCTCACTTTATTATATCTATTACTGTATATGAGTGCTCATACTAGAAATCCACAAATTTATTCCATCTATAAAATTAGAATAATTATTTTCTAAGAAACAAAAAATAATTTAACATTATATACTTGGATATAAATCGCTTTTACAACCAATTTTAAATATTTCTATTCCCTGTATTTTGCTACAATATTACAATATATCAGATATATTATTAGCATAAATGCATAGGAACTGTACAACATCGTAATTCGTAAATATTTTCATGACAAATGATACGTAATATGAAAATTGTAAGATGAAAAACCATGGATTTTAATATTTGATATTACAGCTGATTTCAAAATTAGTGGGACACGTGGTAAATTACCCAGATATCCGGATAAATTACTATTTCACACAATTGCAAATTCTACCCGGGTACAATCACTAATTGTACCACTAAAATCATATAATAAACTAGCAATGTTAGATGTGGCGGGCGACTTCGTCGCCCGCTTGCGGTTTTTAAATGTTAGTGGATATAACATGTGACAAGCGTATGTAATCGTGTAATTATAATTATATGTAGAAGAAATACATGTGTAATTATAATCTGATGTAGAAATACATGTGTAATTTATGGAGCAGAGTGGAGGATCTTAAGTCCAGTCAATAGGTAAGAAATTTTTGGGCTTCAACGTCTGTTACAAGTGTGTATAGATTTTATAAGTCCAATTTGATAATCGAGCAAAATTATTGTTTTTAAATGTACAGTACGTAATGTATGATGACGTATAAAATTTAACTTCTATAGCATATTTAATTTAACTTCTACATGCAATTTCGACCTAATTGATTATTCATATTTTTTCGCAATAGCTTATAGTTATATGATCTTTAGCAGTAATAAAAC
>QKWP01001914.1:21264-86875 GCA_003550325.1 Gigaspora rosea
ACAATTGAGTTACATTGAATGAGAGTACAACTAGCCACACGTACAACTTTTGGTTGTCTAATTTAAGTAGTCCGCCCGAAGGTTCTACACTAGTTGCCATACCTACAACCCAACTAGGGAATTGCCTATTTAAACCCTCTGGTCCAACGCTTCGCATGTCAATCCTACTTGTGATCACCGGTACAGCCCTCCGATACATTAGTCAGTCGAAGGCAGTCCCGGATGCTACCTACATCCCCTTAGGACTAATTTATCCTCGCGGGTAAACTTGGTAGAGCAGTCCCTGTCCCACACAGGTATTACCTACACTTCGGTAACTTACGCACTCACCGAGGCAAGCAGCTTGCAGTCAGGAGGTACCTAACCGCTACCATTACCTACTTCTGCCCTTGTAAGGTTCACACCGACCCCGGTACCCACCATTACTTTCCTACCGGTCCATCACCGGGTGCCCCAAACTTCCAAACCAGTTGGCCCGGAAGGGTTGATCTACCCAGCATTAGGTGCTACTATGGTTTTTCTTCCTCTGGTACCTAATTCCAGAACATAGGTCCTTTTCCTCCGGTACGACTCCGGCGGCCAGGTTGGTGGACCCTCTCCTCTGAAGGTCATGTCATCCAGTTCTTCAGCTCCGGTTTCCGATATTCCGGTTCTGGTAGCACCGTCGAAGATCATTGCTACCTCCTTACTCGGGACTTTCCAAATGAGTTTCCATTTCCCCGGTTCCTTGTATTTGTCTGTGTCACCGGACACAACTTCGCCCGAAAGCTCCCATTCGAGATGGTAACCAAGGACTACAGGTAATATACCCAACCGTTCGACAGGAAATGGTTACCGTAACACAGGTCTATTTTTCCAAAGCGTCGCCAGTGGGATTTGAACCCTAAACCTGCCACTTGGGGTGACAACTTACCAACTTCCCTAAGTCGCCACACCCTGTATTTTGATATTTACTTAATAGTACTTTTGGAGATTTACTTAGTAAAATTTAGTCTTTTGTATATATCAACTGCTAACAGGTTTTTTAAAATTTTTGAAAAAATTAGGGTAGCTTATTTTCAGTAGTAGCTTATTTTGGGAAAAATATGGTAGTAAATTTTTGCTAATTCAAATCACACTAGTATAATAATAATTTGTATTCAAGATATACTAGAGTTGGCAAATAACTTGGGATAACTTGGGTATAGTAGAATTACTAACAGTAGATATAGTAGATTTACTAAAGTTGGCAAATGCCTTGGGTATAGTAGGATTACTAGAGTTAGTAATAGTAAATATAACCAAATACTAGAGTTAGTAATAGTAGAAATAGCAAGCTTATTACAGTTACAGAGAGATCTCTCTAAATACACCCTCTATAAATGCACTCTCTATATAAAATCTCTTTAAATGTACAATATTTTGTTCCAGCTTATACATGAGCTGATTTTTAGTATAAGTAGAGCATATTTTTTTAAAAATTTAAAGCTAAAAAAATAACTTCTGATATACTAGCCCGTTTTAAATGATTTTACTACCAAAATGTTTGTCTCTTTGAGATGATCCCAACGTCATTAAAATCCAATCACAGAATCGTGAGATAATGTGCTGTCAAATAGTGACGCACCTAGAGAGTGGGGTTTATTGGTTCGACCTATGTCTAACCAATGAAACCCCACCCTCTAAGTGCGTCACTATGTGACAGTGCATTATCTCACGAATCTGTGATTGGATTTTAATGATTTTGGGCTCGTTGGGATCGCTCAAAGAGACGAACATTTTGGTAGTAAAATCATTTAAACCGGGCTAGTATATCAGAAGTTATTTAGCTTTAAATTTTTAAAAAAATACGCTTCCTTATAAATTCCAAAAATCGGCCCATATGCATTAGCACTATATACCGTATATATATTGTTTTCTATAAATGCACACCCTCTCTAAGTGCAAATTTTAGAAATTTTTACTATGGTCCTCAGGGGGTGCGTTTATGAGGTCTCTCTGTATACAGTAAAGTATGGTGCGAGTGGCTTTAAATATCCAATCACGTGATTTTGTTCACTTTTTTCGTCCAATACTAATGCTAATAAGGTCATGCAAACAAAAATAAATTGGTTCTCGTTACCCGGCCGGGTGACTTTTTTATGAAAATTAAAATTTTTTCTATATTAGCACATATAAATTTTTTTTATTCTCAATGAAAAAAAAAAATCTATAAAAAAAATTTTTTTACTAAAAAAATTTTTTAAATAACATTTTTTGCCGGCCGGCCGGGTCCTATTTGCCTATCTTATGAAACGAGAACAAATTAATTTAATTTGCACGGCCTAAGTTAATAAATTTTTATAAAATTTATATGTCACATGGTCTGTATACGATGATTTGATTGGTCAAAAAGTAAAACATATACATTCACTTTTTTGCAATTTTATAATAAAATAGGCAAAGTTTAAACGGCTATTATTCATCAATTTAGCTTTAATTTAAATTCAAACCACAAGTTGTGTTCTTAAGGACAAGAAGAAAAATCTTGCGGATTACTTATAAATTTTTAAAGGGAGTAGCAAAGCCATTTTTTTATGGAGATTTAAAGCTGATCGCGCCATAGGATATTCCAAATTGCCGAAAGTAAATATACGATTTATCGGTATGAATTCATATAACGATAAAAATCATATTTTTATGTGATATCAAAACAATCGGACACGTAAATTTGCAGGATTTATATAGCTAAATACCGCAATAGCAATAGGACTGTGAAAGATCTCACGTTTTATGGAAATCTGCAAAATTTTTCTAAGAAACAATCTCTAACAAAAAAAAAATACTCATAGGTATATAACAAGAATTTAAAAATATAATACGATGGCACATTTTATTGTCTGATGGTACAAAAGTTATTTTCTGTATACATGTACTCTACTTTTGTTGTATTAAAGCAAATCACTTATAATAGTAGAGTAATCCTCTGGTACAATTTAAATTATTATTTATTTTGCTATAGGTATACTGTACTGCAATACTTTACGGAAATTTATTATTATGTTATTATTAATCAAACCCCTGTTATCGTGATACGGAGTCCCCTGTCGTTTTATCGTTATGTCTGAAACTTCCGGAATGGAAAATTTAATAGAAAAGCCCGTATAATACTAATGGTAGGACATAATATATATTGAGGTCATTACGTTACATATTTACTGCGCTTAGCTATTAGGTTATTTTTATTTCTGCGGCATTTCATGTCATATTGTTCATCGTAAAACGTTATACTGATTTATGAACGGGTTGTGCAACAAAATTGCCTATAAATATGATACTCAAAACTTTTCATATCCATAAATATATATTATTTTTTTTAATAATAAAAAAGGCATTTAATAATGAATATTCCTCATGAGATTCATGTATCAATTTTGGAAAACTCTTCGTTTACTCCATCAGATCTTTTAAATTTAGCTTTATCTTGTCGTCAATGGGCTAAATATGCTCTTTCTTATTTATGGAGGGCTCGAAAATTTAATGAAAATGATTCTCTTCAACGATTTATATCAACTCTTTCAAAATCTAACCAGCAAAATCTATTATTTCCATATGGAGAATATATAACAAAAATTCAACTAGAAGCAGATAAACTACCTCCAATAATTATTGACACTAATTTGATTAACTTCTTAGCTAATGTTTGTCCAAATCTTAAAGATATTCAACTTCAATTTGCTCCAAAGACTCGTTCTGAATCTCGGAAGTTGCCTTTGAATCTTTTAAGTGATAGATTAATTCGTATCACTTTAACCAATTACGAACATATAGTTAATAATAATGTTTCTGAAGATGTTGAAGATGTTGAAAATGTTGAAAATGTTGAAAAGTTGAAAATGTTAAATGAAATATCAACTCAGAATATTGCTCGAAGTATTGCAAACTTTTTCATCAATAGCCCCAAACCAAAACCAAGTAATGCCAATGATTTTAATAATAATAATAATAATAATAATAATGATACTTTTGATGCACTGTGCGAAACTGTACTTCCCGGTAATATTAGTAGCATTAGGTTGTATCATCCGAGAATGACTTTAAATATTTGGGAGAGGTCTGTTTGCATTTCTTCTTTAATCAATTTCAAGTATTTCATTAATTTATTATTAATTTATTTAATATTGAAATAATGTAGATTCACTAAATGTGCTGGTAATTCCCTCCTTTCTATTAGAATAATCCTCAAATATGCTAGCATGACATTTGAAGATCCATCAGAAATTGTTATTTTATTTGGCAAATATTGCAAAAATTTGAGAAAATTTGATTTAGAAGCTCTTCAATATCCTCCAATTTCTCGATCAGCAATATCTGTTATGTTTGATAATTGTTTAAAATTAGAAACAATTGATGCACCCATTTCTGGTGATGCATTGGATATAATTCATACTTCTAAATCTTTGAAATCAATTTCTTTCTCTGATGTTGTTCAAGGAGAAACTTTAAAAACAACTTTTAAAATGAATAATCTTCAAAGTCTTTGTTTATTAAAAATTGATGGTCCTTGTGACCTTTTATTTCTTGAAATGTTTCCAAGTCTTCAACATTTACAAATCTGGGATTTTCCTTTATTCGATGACGATTCTGTTAGAAAAATTTGTAGTAAATCATCTATTGTAAAATTAGAACTTTTAAAGCCTACAAAAGTTTCAGATGTAGCTTTAGCTGCATTCGCTTCAATGACTAAACTAATTATATTCACCGTACGTGACAGATTGCCAAATGTTACCCAAAATGGTTGGTTTTCTTTAGTAAATCGACCGGTCAGATGTCCATCTTGGGTTAGACTTTCTATAGGTGATGGTAGAAAAGTTTGTACAAAATTTTTTGAGATTTTAGACAAAAAACATGAAAATTTGGAAGCTTTAGTTGTTAGGGGGTTAACTAGTGGAAATATAGATGACTCGGTGATGCAAAAATTAAAATTTGCAGATGCTTGGAATCATTGTAAAGAAAGTTCCCATTTACATTTAATTTGGCCAAAAAGAATAAACAATTCTAATATTGTTAAAATCGATAGTTATAAGAGTTATTAGATTAGGATTTATTTTTTCAAAAACTATTTAATATTATCTTATGTAAATTATCTTTATTTTTTTTATGAGCTGGACTTTCTCAAAATTTTTTTTTTTAAGTGAACTATTCGGATCTAATTTTGTTATTAAAACATAATAACCCCAAATTTTTAAGGCTTGGTTGTATTGATTTTTTATATTTTACCGTAAGGTACCTAATTTAATTGCTTTACAAAATTGTATACCGTAATAATGAACTATTAAATGAGAAACTCTCTTACAAATGATAGTTTTTAAGTAAAAATATATTTATAAAAAGGATTTTTTTATATTTGACAGTGTTTTAAAAGTACAAAAATATTGCCTAGTTATATGCGAACTGTCTAATTGCTAAATTGATTACTCTAATAAAAACTAACTACAGATCATGTAATCACATGAATGAACCAATCAAAATTATGATCATTTCACAATATGTAAGAAATTTGTTTCTACTCAATTGTAATTTCCAAAAATAATTCCACCCTTAATATATTTTGGTTTAAAAATTTTGACTCAATCCTTTGCCCATCATTTTCCATATCTTCTTTTTCTAAACAAATCGAGAGTAATTTCTTATTTATATCATAATTGACATTTTTCAACAATTTGCTCCCTAAATATGCTTTAGTATCACATATTTTTCCATTAACTAAATCTAAATAAAATCCACATTCTCCATATCCAACCAATTGGGCTTTATAGAATATCCTACCCCGTCGATTTTCTGCTAAAATTACTCGGGTATCATTAAAAGAACTTGTTTGACTAATGCTTTCACTGATAAATTCGGATGAAATCACTGCTTTAGATCCGTTATATTTGTCAATTAATCCAAATGGTGCGATCTTGACAATAAAATCTTTGTTATGACTTTTTCCAATTGAATAATTAATTGGTGAAATTGTTACCAATTCAAATTCTTCAGCATTCACAATTATTGAAACAGGTTCTTTTGTTGAATTCACCACATGAGTCTGTTTATTCTTAAAAAAATACAAAGCATATTCTTCTATATGATCTTTATGTTCATGATTATTGCAATTGTTAATTTTATTATTTATTTTTAGGCCATAAATTTCGTTTAAATAAAATATATCTAATAGTTTGTGAGTTCTGCAATTCCATAAGCCAAGTACACCGATTTTATTGTTCCAATTACATATTTTCAACAAGTTATTGGTTTTTGTAGAATCCCGAAATAAAGATGAAAGTGATGGTAATGCAGGGCCTTCGCTTCTTAAGATTCTTTGTGGTAATTTTGTGCTTAATTTTGTTGGTGAGGAAGTCTTATAAGATGAATCTAACGACGATGTTGATGTTATCTTAAAAGTTGGTGTATTAACTATGCACTTTTCTAGTACATCTAATTTATGTTTATTTGGTATATCTGTGATGTACATTGGGCCTCCACTGATTGCTCTTGCTGCAGCATGATATTCACCGAATCTATGGTGCGATTGAAACATGTCCCTGAAAAAGCAAGATAATATTGGTATTATTTTCAAAGTTATGAAAAATATATATATATATATTGGACCTGGACATTGGGCGTGATATCAATCATGATATGGTTCCGCCTTACTTCGCCGACAATTGTTTCACTGACAGCCCATTTAAAATGTTACCCTAACCCTATGTGGTGAGCTGTCGGTGAAATGATGTCAGTGAAAAAAAAGCCGTAACAAACTTTTTGAAATTTTAATCAAAATTTAATAAATTTTTTATTTAGATTCTTGTACATACAGTAGCTGTAAAGTTAAACAAAAAATTGTTACCAAATTTGATTAAATAATTGCTAAGATATCTTATTCAAAGTTTAAAAATAGCTGACACCTTAATAAATAATCGATTGATTTAAAGTAGGTGTCACCTATACTATATTTAATCCAAAAATTTATTTTATTTGAATTCTTCATATTAGTAGAAAATTCAAATAAAAGAAACTTTGAACTTCTTGGGCTGAACATCTTGGGCTGAACATATGTTCAGTCCAATAACATTAAAAAGTAGTATGTGTCCAGTGCCAACACCGAACGTACAATATAATATCTTACCAATCTAGTAAACTGTATAATGTACTGGTCCATATGCTATTCATTGTGTTTACATAAATATGCCAAGCGTGTGAATCATGTACATCGGGAAAATAATCATCACTATTTCTATGACAATCAATAGATATTATATCAATGTAGATATTACTTAACGTTTAAAAAAATAAAATCAAATATCATATGAAAAATACCTGAACAATGGCCTATTTATAGTCATATAAGAGTCTGAACCGGACAAGACTTGTTGAATAATATTAGGACTATGCGCCATACAATAAATTACCCGATTACCAAAATACTCTTCAACATTTATTTTTAAAGCGTCATGATATTCTCTCCACCATCGCCGATGTCTACTTTGACCGTAATCAATCAAATCAAAGCTTCCTTGTGAATCAACTTTTACTATACCAACACCTTGACTTTTTAAATAACTATAAAAATCATTGTAAAATTTTTTAATATCTTGTGGTAAGACAAGATGGATTATTTCATCCAAATGTTTTACTATTTCTACTATGTATGAATTTGACAACTCGGAGTTGGGATCTACACCATTCCAATAACCCCAAAGCGCATGCCTAAAGAATTGATGATTAAGAATATTTTTTAAAGACTAGAATAAAACGATAAAATTCACCATAAACGGTTACATCACATTTTCCTGAGGAGGGTCATTTCCCTTACAATTCATTTACCCAACATTACACAGGTGACAACTTACTAACAATACCTCTGCAACTAATCAAATGCTAACCCTATGTGACATCGGGTTAATGGCCTATAATAAGGGAAATGACTATCGGAGAAATAAGCGGATGCCTCCATAAACAAGTTATTACCATACACCAAAATATTTTATATATGGAAACTTGACTTTAATATTGTTGATCAGGCCCTTAAATCCATCCGGGTAAAACTCTGGTATAGGTTCAAACTTTTGCAATTGTTTATTTCCGTTAACTTGTTGCCATCCATCATCTAATAGGAAATATCCAATATGCACACCAATAGCCTCGAGAGAATTTAGAGCATCAATAATATGTTGTTGGCCTATTCTACCGTAAAACCTAAATTATAGGAAAGAAGTGACGATTTATGTAATTTATGTAGAAAATCTATATATATAATTATATATAAAGATAGTAATAATACGGTATATAAAAACTCACGCGTTATAAGTACAAAATCCAATCTGATCATAATCAAAATGTTCTTCCGTTTCAATACTACCATTTGTTTTAACATTATTAATTCCGTTAATTTCATTGATAAAATCCACACATGCTTTAGTAGTGATGTATGGATCGTTTCCACGGCCTACAACAAATCTTGCGTGACTATCACATTCGTTATCGTTCACGACGAATAATATTAAATCGCCATTTTCATCTGATCGAAAGCTACATATACAACCACAACTTGCCATAGGAACCAGTGAGACATAATGACCAGATGATTGTTGAATAAGTATATAAAGAACATCTTTGTGTTGTATGTCCAGCTTGGAAATGCCCGTGACTGGTATCATCCACCAAGCTCTAACAGTTAAAAGATTTTACATTAAAATGAATCATTAAATTACATAAAAAATTTCTCCTAAATAAATAACATTAGATTATCCTTAAAAGATAATAATTAAATCATATCACACTTATTCAAATACACATAGAGATCTCTTTAAATGCACTCTTTTTAAAATGTACTACTTAATGTACTATCAAATCCTGGCATAAATGTATACTTGACCCTCATAACTGCACTTTTTTTTTTATTGTTTTCTAAATATATTAGTCTGACTATATGATTATTTTTCTTAATGAGTCATTGAATCACATAAAAATTACTTACGAGAGTCTTTGTAACACGACATATTGAACCAAATTCCGAATTCTTCCGAAATTTATACGAGTTGGCAGACCACAATTGGATTTAGCACTGCTCGAAATACACCAACAGTCAACATTTCCTCGTAAGCTATATATAATTTTTTCATCATCGATTTTTTCATAAAAAATGGATTTATTTAAATCATCTCTATGATCTAAATCATTCGTTTTACTTATGAATACTTTGGCGTTTTGATGTTCATTCGTACTCATCCACCTCCAATCATTCCACTCTTCTCTTTTGATCCTGACAGTAAATTCATACCATCCTTCATCAATATTAATAGTAGAAATTACTACTTTAAAAACGCGATAAGATTCATCAGGACCACAACCAATTATTTTATGCTGTTGTTCTTCATCCAAATCTATGCTTGTCCAATTTGGTGTTATTAGATTCGTCCATAACTGAACACACAATTTATTGGGATTCGAATAAATATCATCATCAAGAATCCAAACTGTAATAGTTAAAGGATTTTGTCGAGGAATAAATGAAGTTGAAAGAATCGATGGCTGTACAAATATTTTCATATTTTTTTCAATTTGATAAATATAATTATCGTTATTAGCGCAATTTTTTACTATTTTTAAATAACAAAGTAATGTTACACGGTACTTGATATTTAAAAATGATAATTACGGAGCTTACAAATATTAGGAATACTCATTCGATAACGATAATGTAATTTTTAATGAGCCAAATTGATATGTCAGATCCATTAAATAAACATGTGAATTCAACGTTTTTATATCTCATTACGTATTTTGTACGTTATTGGTATTGCCTAAATTCAGAAATGCTCAATTATGGTATCTCGTGACCAAGTAAAAACTTAACAAATCGTCATATTATCATTTAATAAAGTGTTGCTGAAGCTTAAGCTGGAAATTCTAAACATTTTTTAATCACTAAAACTGTTTTTAAAAAAATCCGTGGTGTGTAATTATTACGTAACTAAAGTCTAACCTCTCTATAGTCGTCCTTTATCACAGTTATAAATTTACCAACCTATTTTAATATGATTTTGATCTTATACTGTATAATCACAATTGCATTATAATCACTATCACAATCATAAAGATTTAAAAAAAATTAGTTCGGAAGAGAGAAATACACGTAATTTAAAATTTTTATGAAAATTAGAATTAGAATAAAATTTTATTAATGCACTTTTATAATTTGCGTTTAAATAAAAAAAAAATTAAAATGGGGTTTCAAAATTAACAAATAAGTGAAGCATTTCGAAAACAAATAGGAATTTTTAAATAGCATTTTTACTTGTTGAATTATAAATCGGAAAAATAAAATAAGATTCTCTGATTTTAATTTTGAAACCCCCTAATCTTTCCGTTTAAATTCGCCTAAGCGTAAATTATAAATGTATTTTCTTCTCCCGAACAACTTTACTTAGTGCATTATTATCAGTTCGCTTAGCATACTTTTGACTTTAACATGTAGCTACTATGATTAATTAAAACATTTTTAATTAATAGATCATCGTAGCTATATATTAAAGTCAAAATTATATTGAAGTAAACGATAACAATTCATTAAGTAAATTGTTTGGGAAAAGAAAATACATATACTCTGAAATTTTCATCAAATTCGAATAAAATCTTATTAATATATTTTTACGATTTACATTTAGGCCAATTTAGACGAAAAGATTTTTAGTAATTTTTCTCCTGAATAACTTAATATAATTTTGACTTTAATATGTAGGTACGATGATCAATTATCATAATAAAAAAAAAATTTTTAAAAAAAATGGTTTAATTAATCGATCATAGCTGATAGTTGCTTCAAAATTATGCTAAGTGAACTGATAATACATTAAGTAAAGTTGTTTGAGAAAAGAAAATACGTATGCTCTGAAATTTTCATCAAATTTGAATAAAACCTTATTAATACACTTTTATGATTAGGCGAATTTAAACGAAAATTATATAAAGGTGTATTAATAAATAAAATTTTAGAATATATATTATTAATGATTTACTTAATAGAATTTTGTAGCTACTATAGATTAATTAATTAAAATTTTTATTATATAGAGAATATTCTATAATAATCCCTTCTCTATATTTTAATCACCAATTCGAAGGTGTGATTATATAGAGGTTAGATTATAAAATTATTTTTGGAATTTAAATAAAAATATTTTACTATATAATAATTCATACTAATAATTTTAAATTATAAATTTGAAACTAATCTTAATTCATTATAAGGCCATTTGCAATTGAACTTCGTTTAACGTTATTTTTCTTCGTATTTACGGGGGGGGGTATACATGTTGGCAAAATCCCGACTTACTATAGTTTGGGATTTGTCCGTCATCCCAAATCCCAAATCCCAAATTCTAGTATAACTAATATCTCAAAAACTTTATTAATAATCTTTATTTAAACAAATCATATATATTCTTATAGTTATAAATAATATATTTACAAAATATTAAGATTATTTATTTGATTTAATCTTTTATAAATAGCAATTGTTTTTTTATTATTTGGAATTTGTCCGGGTTTTGCCAGCATGTATGGGGGGGGGTGAAAATTAAACAAACATAAAAATTTACCGAAAAATCCCGGACGCAAGCCGAAAAATCCGAGGCTATCATATCGATCGAACTTTCATTTCTATTTGTTTAATGTTTGAGGGGAAGCCCAGGAGATGGAGATTAAACGAAGTTTCAACTTCAAACGCTAATTTAATAAAGAAAATTTGTATAATATTCTAAGATAGATGGTCTTATATTTAAAATATATAAACTAATTTTATATCTTGTAACAAATTTCTAGATACCTCGACAATTTCATACTAAAAACGAAATTTTGTCTTGATTTCGTTATACAATCTGTTGATCAATACAATTCTACACTTAGAAATACCTAATAAACATTGTTATACGTATAATGAATAATTTCAACTCTAATAATAATAATAATCATAATAATACTGGAAAGATTTAACAAAGTCAAGAATTTTACTGATCAGTTTAATTATTTGCACAGTAAACGCAATTTTTAATTTTAATAAGTGAATGATAATTTTTATAAAGCATAATAAATTCTCTAAATTATCTTAAGTTAGAAATCGAGAATCTTTTATTTTTCTACTACAGTCGTCCCTCATTTATATCAACCTATTTGGATCGCTTTTATATTCATGTTGATATTGATATTAACGAGGGAACATATTAAAGTTGACATATAAGTTATGAGGGAATTTCAATACCGTAAATTCTCGCGTTATTTTGAATACATGGGCGTTATTTCGAGTACGCGCATGGACGCGCATGGGCGTTATTTTGAATATTTAGGTTAATTTTTTGAAACTGGTATAATACATTATATAAAAAAAAAAAAAGATTCCGCCAAATACCTTGAAACTTATTTAATAGAGTGTTTCAGAATGTTTCTGATTCCGAATTAAAGTAGCGACATATTTATTCGAAATCAGTATGTATAAATCTTATTAATTTTTATTTGTAACCTTATTTATAATAATAATGAATTCTTTTACGATCGTAAATTTTCTTTCGAAATTCTATATCTAATCATCAAAAAAAAGGTTGCTTTTTTTATTCCGGATAACTCCCATTTCATTTTCTGATTTCGAGTTTCGAACTAAAGCCATAAATTCTTAAGAATATTGCATTATTAATAGAACGTTTTGTTTATTACTGGCATAAGGTCAATGAACTATATATATAAATGTATATGGTGGGTGCACGTTATTTCGAGGCGCGCATGAGTGTTATTTCGAAACCACCTATGCTATTTTTAGGGGCGCGATTTTCGAAATAACGCCCATGCCCGTTATTTCGAGAATTTACGTTATAGCTTAGGTTGATATTAACGGGGTTGATATTAATGAGGAACGACTGTATACAAACCTGTATAATTAAAACAATATTATATTTTTATCAAGTTTCATGTTTGAAGTTCAGAAAAATTTTAATATAAAATTTGCTTTGTTTTTCTCGATCTCATTCAATTATTTTATATATATAATGAATATAAAGTTTAAATCAGTCTTTTAAAAAATTCTTTGAAACATTTGGCCTATTTGTTCTATTTATTTGCCCTTTATAAAAATACATAGTAAAGGTTTGTATAATTACTTTGATTTTTTGCATCAAAAGAATAAATGTGATGTATTGTTGGTTGTTATATAATAAATATTTCAAATCAAATCAATAAACCTAATAAAATATCGTTAAATACATCAAATCAAAAAAAAAAAAAAGACATATTCTCAGACAGATAATTTGTGATAGTATAGCTATATATATAAAAGATTATTATAATCACAAATGTCGATTAATATCAGAAACAATCTATTCGTTCAAATACATTCTCTTCAATTCTTGTATTCCCTGTTCTCTACTAACATGTCCAACATATCCCAACTCTTTTTTAGCATTATCAGAGTATAACCTAAAATCTTGAAACAAGCATAACAAAGATTCCCTGTTACAACCATCAAACATCCAGCGTTTACCGTATCCTAGAAAAGGTATCCATTCAATAAAAGTGATAGAACCCCAAATTAACCACTTAGGAGGTCTAATCGTAAAAGGTCTCGGAGGGTTGGCATTGGATACTGCCCCAACATAAAATTCCATAAAGTCTTCCACTTTAATTTTTCCTTCTGAATCTTCAATCTCATAAACTTTATTTTCTTCTACTTGATTAGTCTCGAATTGATGAAAGCAGGAAAGGAAAATAGCTTCGCAAGCATTAGTAACATGTAAAATTGATAATTCCCAACATTCAGGAGTAAACAGCCATAACGGATTTTTACTCAAATTCTTTAATTTTGGTAATAATACATTATCATCATTTCCCCATAGCCAACCTAATCTAAGGATGATCACATTCGAATAAGTTGACTTTAAAACTAAATTTTCAGCAAGGCATTTAGATTTTGAATATGGTGCCCAGTCAGGCAATGCATCTTTTGAATAGTGATTACTTAAAAGTGCAGTAAATGAAGAAATGTAAATAAAACGTGGCTTTTTTGGTAAAGTGGAAATGATGGAGAGGAGTTGCGAAGTCCCTTGTATATTGACTTTTTCGAATTCGGTAAAATAACCCCATGGTTGAACCTACCAATTTAATAAAATCGAAATAAATCGAACCATTTTTTATAAAAAAGAAAATCACGAAAGTTTACTTTTAAAATAAAATTAACCACTGCAGCCATATGAACGACGACGTCAGCTTCATTCAATCCTTCTCTTACGGCAGCTTCGTCATTAATACTTCCACGAATTATTCTAACTCGTTTTCTACCATCTTCGACATCATTACAAGCATTTAATATATATTCATCAGAAATGCTTGAGCGTGCTAAAGCATTAATTGTAATTTGTTTATCTCGAGAGAGGTATTTTATAAAATTACGACCTAGAAAACCCGAGCCACCGGTCAAAAATAATTTCATAATTTACTATACAAGATAAAAAAAAAAAGTGAATAAAAAACGGGGATATTTTAAATAATTTATTATACTATTTTTAAAACAATGATTTGCATTCATAAAAACCCACGCACAATATGAACATACAAATATAGGTGACAAAGTACATACTCGTAGAGCGCTGCGTACAGTACCATGCGTGACAAATTATTTAGATCAATTATAGATCAATTTTTTAAAATATTATTTATACGACTACGTGATATTAAATACATGTGATTTTTAATTTTTCACAAAAATCGTGTCACACGGGGTACTGTAGCAGCGCTCTACGATAGAAAAACTTGACATGAATTACACCATCTACAATCATGCATATGATCATGAAAAATTTCATTATTTTTCATGTGTTATGACGTAATCATGTTTATTATTAAAACTCAGCGAGCAGAACGGCACGTGATAATTTGCCAAATTACCGTTATTCACCAATTTTTGCCCAATAATGTATACTTATTAACGTTAGGCATTTATTATAGCTAGGTTAATTCTCATGTTATAAAAGCGTGCGTTTGTTTTTGTTTAATAAAGTAATATTTTTAATGCTAATGTTTCTGATCAAAATGTAACTTTTGTAGCACCCTTAATAAATAAACCCTTTCGCTCCGGACAAAAATAACGTAACGTAAATTTATGTGATTTTTATTTTGAGAATGAATTCAATGAGCTTACATTTCATTCAATCGAGGACGAGGGCATACACCTATATACTGTACATTTTAGATTTCGCTATATTTTTAATGTTACGTTATTTTTTTTTTAGAGTCAACGCGGAGATAACATTTACACTGTAGATTCTGCGAATACGCGTTTACATGATTTCACATACATTTACGCCACTAAGAATACATGATAGCCTAATGCTACTAATAAGACAAGTTACATCAACCTTCGAAATTCAAACCCAATATTCAGATTGCAAATACAATACAAGCCAAGTTTTTTTTGCTTTTTTTTTTACCGGTTATTCTTTTTTACATACTTGTAATTCTTGATCTGCATTTTCAAGTATATAGCCATAAGAATATCCTTTTTTACCTTTCATTAATTTTCCTTTTACTCGTTATATGGAAATTACTTGTGCTGAAATTTGTGTTCTATTACAAGATCGTAAAATATTTATCGATAAAATAGTCTTTTTTTTCCTAAGAGTGCAAATAAAGTTTCTAGAGTAATTGTTTATGGGCATCTTTATGAATATTTCAATATTAAAATTGTTATTGGTCAATATTCATTCACTACAGCCTATATCATAAGGACCATAAATGAATAGTTTGATTATCTTTATTCGAGAACCATTTGAAATTTTCAGATCAAAAACTATTGCTACTCTTTATTATTATTATTTTATTATCAATAATAAAGAATTTTATATTGATCTAATATCGATGATTATTCTAAGTTCAGAGTTTGTCCTAGATTGTCTATAGTATGTGCCTAATACTAATACTACTAAAGGTACTGTACGTAAGAATAAATGGATATGGCAGTAAAAATATGGAACAACTTAAAAGACATGTGAGAGACATGGCTCGGTGACATAACCTCCGGGATTACAGAATTATACAATAGCTGTTAGATGAAACAATTTCTCATAAGATAATGAAAAACGAAACTAATTTCTTGAAAGGCAAAACACGAAAATTTCTGACGAAATCTTTGCGAAAGTCGAAGCTTTCTGGATTTTGTATTTCAGTAATTAGTCTGTCAAAATCAATTTTTCTTAGTGGCAAAATTAACTTAATAGTTGCCTAAAATGTAATATTACGCTCAAAAGCTTTTTTTTTCCAATCTATGCATTCAAGCTCTAGGTTTTTGTTGTACACAGATTTTACAACTAACTAGGGTTCCTCGACCTAGTCCATGATGGTAATATTCCTAACTGAGGGGATTATCAGGGTATAATAGATTAAAAGTGATACCATGCTTCATTCTACAGGATTACGGATTAACTTTGGGTAACGAACAGAATCAATATTATGGCCAGAATTATAATTTTTTTTTTTTTTTTTTTTTTTTTTAAACGTTAAGGTACAGGGTACGAATTTATACATTTTTTAAGGAGAGAGGGGTTAGAGCTAATTTACTCTCGACCTAATCTTTGCTAGATTGGTCGAAAACCTTTAGTCTATGAATCGGGGTATAGTATAGGGATGATTAAGGGTTATAATTCTATTTAACCAGGATACTGTTTTCTTTTCTTTTATACTATTGTCGGGATTCTAGTACAGCTTCCTGTGTTTGCATTCGGCTTCTTTTCCATATTTCTTCGTAAACCTTTTTTACCGTCTTGTGGTAGATAATAGCGCCAGAATTATAATTATAACTTTACACAAATTAAATTAAGTCAGGTCAACCCAAATTCTCAATGCCCATTCAATATCGACGACCGCTTGTTTGCTGGGCATTTCTTTAGGTAAATTTCCATATAAGAAATGGCTTCTGTCTTTGCCCTTTCTTTGCCTTGGATTGCACAACAACTGCCGTGGAGATCACCTCTATATCCACTAAAAAGATATTAAGTTAATAATTAATGATTAATAAATTACAATATTAGTTTATCATAAATCTTACATTTTTGCTTTTTGTGTTTTCGTGACCTCTTCTTTGCCATTTTACTACTTTCTGCTTTTGAAAGTTGCTTTTTTTGGTTATTTAAAATTGTATTCTGTCAATTCAGATTCCGAAGGTTCCGAAGTCTAAATTGATTATAAATAAATGAATTACAGAATATATAGCATAATAGAAATGATGAAACAATAACGTACCTTGATAACTTGATCGATTTTCGAAATTTTCAACGTAAAATTAGGTAAAATTTCATCTCCACTAATATCATTCTATCCATGTTCTATTCCTTCCATTCCCTTCTTGTATAATAGATTCGTTCATTTATGGGATCTATCAGCCATCCAAGTTGGACAGCTGATCCTTTCGCGAAGTAGTCAGTTTTGAATCTGGAATCTAACTTCTCATGTAGTGTAGAACCTTTTCCAACACCATATTGTGAGTGAATAAAGTTGTCGATTTCTCTCACAATAAAAAATTTTATAGCACTAGGCTTGAAATTTACCTGGTTCCAGAATTCCCAAAAATGTGCGCTAAATTCATAATAATATTTTCGACCATAATGTCGGTAGACAATCAATTAATGATAAGTTACGCACAAGGTTGTAGGAATGGAATTCACAAAGAATATGATGGATTCTCCAACATGCTGTCCACTTCATTAGAATACCACGTTTATACGGATGAAAGTGTAGACAATCGATGAGCAATATTTTTTTTATAATATGTGTTCCACCTTTTATCCGTCATACTATCATAAAATTCAGTATGATTTTCTGCAAGAAAATCTTCCGCCGCTTCCCGTAATTCATCTTCCGAAGGATATATTGAACATTCGAACAACTTCTTTGCAATCGCGATTAATGAATTAAATTTCGAGAAAGAACCACAATTTTTTCTTGTGTCAGTTGTTGGGATTCAACGAGTTGCTTTAGACGCCTGAACCTTAATGTTTCGGACATTTTGTGACTTTAAAAAAAAGGTTATCGCTATTCGTTCGTTATCTGGGGAAGAATTACGCGATATTTATTTATCATTATCATTATTTGCCCCTTAACACAAACTATATGTAGGGGTCACTATAGTGCTACAAATCGAAAGTTGAAACAATCGATTAGTTGATTAGTTGACAACTAATCGATTGAACTTTTTGGATACCAACTAATCGATTAATCGATTAGTTGCAACTAATCGATTAAAGAATTAATTATTAATCGATTTAAAAATTAATAAATTAATTAGTGAATTAGTTGCAATTAATCGATTAATCAATTAATCGATTAGTTGCAACTTAGCAATTAATCGATTAATCGATTAATCACAACTAATTGAGCAACTAATCGATTGAAAAAATTTTAACAATTTGTAACACTAGTCCACTAAAGGCCTGAGATATTTTCATCTTGTTCATTATTAAAAGATGAGCCAGGAATATTTTCATATTGTTCAGTATTAAAAGAAGTACCAGGAATATTTTTTCATTTGTTCAGTATTAGAGGAAGAACCAGAGATATTTTCATCCTGAATAGAATTCACGAGAGAAAGTTAAGCAATTAGTTACGAAGTTCATATTATTTTTAATAAGATATAGTAATTAGAAATAATCATTAACCCTACCCTGATTTGTGCATAATTTTAGAGGACAATGGCAATGACCACATGATTAGGAGGCTTCTAGCAATTATGAAGGAAAAAAACTGCTAGGTTATAAATGTACTCTAATGTTTGTTGTTACTCGTTATATATTCAGCATAGCTGTTCACGTTAATCATAATAAACTTAATTGGTTTATCATTACACGTTAGTGTTTTGCACTTAGGGTCCTGGGATCAAGTCCTTAAATCGCATAAACATGTGATCTTTTTAAGAACAGACTTAACATCGCTGCTAACGTTACTTGATAAAATAATTGAGTCTAAATCACATTGTTTATCATTATTTATTAAGAACGAACAATAAAAAAAAATATCAAAATTTTGATTGTAGCAAATGCCATACTGAACAAAACTACGAAAAATTTTTTAATAATCTCATATCGTTAGAAAATTTTACGCTAGTTTCGGGACTAAGCACCCATTATTCATATAAATTAACTGACTTATTGATATTTTCTTGTGACGTATTGACCACATGAACTGTCTTACTATTGATTTTGCTTTCTTTTCCAACTGCCCTTCATTGGTACCACTACTTAGCCAAACCCCAAGCCAACGAACCAAAGATTTCTTATTCTCTGCTTGCACACGCTCCTTGTCTATTGTAATATACCTTTCATCTTTCTGGATACTAGTATTTACAACAAGTAACTTGGACTTCTTGCTGTTAATATGAATATCATTAAACTTAAAGAATCTTTGGGAGATTTGGATTAACTTTTCCATCTGACTTTTACTCCCAGCTATCCATGTGGTATCATCAGCAAAAGCTACCGCAACCTGTCGCAATTTATTTGCTTTTACTGAGTTTGTTCTAATATCTAAAAGCTCCTCATATCTAACTTTGTAACCAAGTTCAGTATCGTCTTGTATCCGTCAGAGTAGTGGATCATAAAAAATTCTCCATATCAATGGAGAGATTGTCTTGCCTTGTTCAATCCCATCACCTGCTTTGAAATTTTTTGTTCCCAAAATTCTGTTAGCACTCTAACTTTCCTTCCTTTAAACAGATCTACCATGAAACTAGTTACTTGTTCTGGCAGTTTTATTCTCTGAAGTGCAAACTTTAACGTCTTAATTGATACTGAATCATATGCCTTTTTCATATCCTGTAGTACTACCCATAGCTCCTTCCTATTTTCTTTTGCTTTCTCCAAAATCATTTCTACCAAATAGATTGCTTCTGCTATCGAGCATCCAGGTAAGCCAGCAAAATTTGGTCCTTTTAGTATCTCTTTCTCAACTATTATTTTCAACAATCTTTTAGTTACGATTTTTGTTAAACATTTCCTGAATGTCTTTAGAAGTGCAATAGGACATATATTGCTTAGTTGAAAGCCCCAATCTTTACTTTTTGGGTTCAGATAAATTTGCACAATCTTCCATTTGTTTGGTATACAGCTATTTTTCATGCACAAGCTCGCGAATTTCTTAAACTTCTCTTGTGTTTCTTTGCTAACATTTTGATTAAAACATATCTTATTCCCAAAATTCCTGAAGCTGTATTACTTTTCATCTCTCCAACTGTACTCGACCACTCTTCTAATGAAATCTCTTCATCAAGATCCTTATACCATTCAACTTTTACCTCCTTCAATGGCCTATAAAATTCTTTCAAAATCTCCTCATCTAGCACAACTTCTCTTTATCTAAACTGCTTACAAAAATGCACTCTTGTTTTTTCCAATACCAACTATGGCACATTTATTAAATTCCAACTGTTTCCTTTCTGCTTGAGCACTCTGTCAATTCTGATCTTGTTGGTTGGTTTGTCAAGCAAACTCGTAAGCATCTTTTTAATTTCGCTATTGATCCTTTCACACCTTTTATCCACTGCATATCTTATTTCTTTTTTCATTTGTTTCTCATAATCAATTTTCTTTTGTGCTCTTAACACTTTCCACTATAACTTTGCATATTGTATCCAAATCATAAGCTCTCTCTTGTTGTCTGATTGTACTACTAGGACTTTGCAATTACCCTTTTTATTAATTGCTACGATTTCTCTATTCAACTCCTCTATACTTTGTAACAAAACTTTTCTTGCCACTATCATCCTAACTTTACTTATCATTTTATTCAACTGTAAATGTGTACTTGTTCTGTGCAGTTCCGTCTTCTGGACTCTTTACTTTTTGCTACTTTTCTCTTTATCTATCTTCTTCTTGGGTAAATTTTTGTTTGTAGTGTACTTGATACCATTATAAATAATATCTCATATGATATTGATATTGTCTTTCGATTCATTTTCAAAACATCTACTTAAGCCCTTATTTTGCTTTAAGAAAACCTCAAGGTCATTTTGATAATTCTCCCAATTTTCCTTTGTTGCTTTATCATACAAATAGACCACTCTTTCAGAACTCTTTTTTTTTTACCTCTGCTATATTACACACCTTTACTTATCATTTACATGAAATTGCTGCTTTTACTATTTCATGATCACTTGCTGTGTTTATTTCAGCTTCTTCTATCTTTGCCTTATATAACCCAAGACTCAAGTCTTCCGATATCCAGATCTGATCAATTCTGGTTTTTGTATCCTGTCCCAACCAAGTAAACTTTTTAAGACCAGGGTTTAACACTCTAAATGTATCAATTATAGCTGCAAACATTTGAAAGGTCTGAGGTAGTGACGTCACTACATCACTCTTATGTCATATAAAATTGAGGTAGTGACGTCAATACGTCACTCTACACCCCCTGCCTTTTGTTAATTGATGTTCTAATGTCTGCGGCTCTAGTATCAATAAATCCTTGATTCTTAAACCACTTATGTAAAGGTAAAACTTTTGTTGATGCTACAATACTTGGTCCTTTTCTAACAAGCTCTCTATTAACTATATGATTGAAATCACCCATTACTATAAAATGTGCATTAACAGAGCGCTCAAAAAACTTTGTAGCCATTTTTTGCTGAATTTTCTTTGTAACTTCCTTATCATTAGAAGGTATGTAAACTATTATTATGACCAATTTGAACTGTCTAAAATAAAATCCTATCATATACTCCTCAAATCGTTCAACCTTTTCTAAATGTTTTCCCCATCTCTTGCTAACCAATATACCAATACCTGAACTCTTCCTTTTTTTGATCTCATCTTTTGTCCAAAAACCCTTCCTTCTAATAAGTACTTCAAATTTTTTTCATTTGCATTTGACTCTACTATCCCTAAAACTTCATGTTTTTTTCACACGCCCAATATACTAATACCTCTAATTTGCTTCTGTTATTATTTATTCCATTAATGCTATGGCATGCTACTTTAATTTCAACTTCTTGTTTCTGCATAGAGGTCTAACTTGGTCAAAAAATAAGTATTCGAATATTCATTTGTTCAATATTTTATTATTCAAATATTTATTCAAAAATTTTAAACGATATTCGAATATTCACTGAATATTCATTGAATATTAAATATATTTCAATTTTAAAAAATTATATAACTATCTCACTTAAATTAGCCAATAAAATTGCAAACAAATTATTAAAAAATAAAATAAAATTATAAAATTATATAAATATATATATATATATATTCAATGAATATTCAATGAATATATTCAGTAAAATTTTAAATATTTGAATATTCATTTAGTGAAAAATTATATATTCGAATATTGAATATTCAGTGAATATTCAGTGAATATTGTTCATCGAGTTAGACCTCTATTTCTGCGCAATAAGATTTATTTGTTCGCGCTATTTTGTATAGTAGGCTCTGTTTGCCTACTATTTTTTTTTAATCAACTAGTGCGGCTATTAGGAGCGATTTGGCCTTATCAGGCCTTTAATTAATCTTTCTAACTCATTGAACTTTACTCGAATTTCTTTATTAACTAAATTATTACTATGCCCTTCGTTGTCATAACAAACTTTATTAAACAAAGCATTTTGCTTGACCAAAGAATCTTCTCTACTCTTTTGTATTCTTTTTCTAGATTCTATCTATTTCCTTTTCTCGCTACTTGCTTGATTCTTCCACAAACTTTACCTTTTTCCAGACCTATTACTACTATTTTCTTCCATATATTTTCTTTTTCCTTTATTTCTTGCTATCTATTGAACACACTCTTTGTTTTATTAAACTTCATTTCTTCTTTCTTATTCGAAATTAACTATTCAAGCTTGGTATTATAATAGTACACTTCCAATATTCTTGCTTTTCTTAACTTTTCCTTAGACTCAAAATATACTAATACTACTTTTCTTTGATTACCATTACTATTGTTTGTAATATAAACTGATTTCACTTTAACTCTGCTAAGTTGTCTTAGCAGTAAAGCATCATTGCATACTTTGGTACATTTGTTACTTTTGTTTCATACTGATTTCTCTTGACCAGAACTTTCTTGTCAAAAGCTTCAGGAGACATTCTCAACAACCTTCCATTTGCCATTGGAACAGTATTGGGACTGCCCACAAAGTTTGAATCTGGTTTGAAGCTGGACCGGACCAGACTGGTCTGAATCCAAACCGGACCTAGGAACACTACCTGCACCTACCCTACACATTAAGAGATAGTAGCAAATACAAATAATGATTAGAGTTAGGGTTAGAGTACTGTTAGGGTTGTATATAGTTAGAAATAGTATTGCAAGAGGAGCATTTTTTGTTAAAAATGCAACTGGGTAAAATTTCGAGAAACATAAAAGGGTGCACCAAAAATAAATGCTCAAACTTTTATTGCTTTAAGTTAAGTAATAATTTTAAAAAATCTTCTTAATAAAGTATATAAAATAGAAAAAATGTACTTGTCACCGGTGGTGACAGTAACCAGATTAGGGTTAGGGTTAGATTTAGAGTTAGAAGAAGGTTTATTATATAATAAAACACCTTAAGAAGCATTTTTAGCTAGAAAAAAATATTGGTTTCATAGGCATAATTTGAAGTTATTGCGATTTGTAATTTTTAGAATTTTTTGTCATACCTAATCTAGCAATTTGATTGGCTCGGAACTGTAACCACGGTTACAAATAGATTCGCCCTATAAAATATATTAAAAAAATACGGTATCTATAAATAAATTATGCCCCATATCCTTAACTGTTAATGAAATTTTATTTTATTTAAAAAATTGTAAATGTTTTTAAGGAATCCAGGCAAATTTGCCTGGAAAACAATTTAAGAGATAAACAATTATCTTACATATTACAAGTTTTAATATATTGCCCAATTATGCGCAGTTACCGCAATGGTATAAAGAATTTTGTGAATATTAGTTACCCACGATTTGAAATTTAGTATATTTAAACACTCGTTTTAGAGATTTCTATTCATTAACTTCGCATGTTTTTGCTTTAATCTTTGGTTAAAGATCTCAAAAGTCATGAAGTTATATTCTTGCAAATGTTAAACAAAAACTGTACAATAATACTCGACGATAACAAGTTCGATTCAAGTACAATGGATAAAAAAAAACAAAAAAAAAAAACAAGCATAATTGAAAAAAAACAAAACACCAAAAAAAAGCTATTTAAATTTATTATCTTATTATTGTCATTAATAAATGCGTTATCGTCCATTAAGTCTCATGACCTGCATTAAAAGTCGCCAAGACATTTTTCAATAGTCGAAAAAAAATGATTAATGTAAATTGATTATAACATAAATTGAAAATGGCACCGAACGCACAAAAAAACAATGGTTCACGATAATACTGTACATATTAAAATTCCGTGTAATTCAAATCGTAAATATTTAAACCCTTTTGATTAGCCAACGTGATTGCCTTCTCATTTTTATTTAACGCTGCAAGTTTTAAATACCTTAAACCAGTCACCTCATCTTTCTTTTCTTTAAACTTGCCGTTTAAATATATATCAGATAAATTAAACATCGCAATTGGGTTTCCATTCTCTGCTGCTAACTTCAAGTAATACATGAATTCTTCGTATACATCATTCGCTTTGAGATCATTTAATTCTTTCAAAGCAAATGAATAACGTAGTTGTGCTTCTATAATCCCACCATCCGCTGCCGTTTTAAAAAGATGAAGTGCTTTATTTTGATCCTCCATAGTTTGCTTCGGTGTTCTTTTTATATCAGTATAATATCCTTTCCATAAATAATATCCTTGCCAAAATATTGCTTTTGAATGTCCTTTAGCTGCATTTGCTACAAAACATTTCCAAGCTGTTTTTCTTTTTGCTGGATCTCTTGTTACATGAAGGTCAATTCCTTGATCAACTTCTAGAATTTCTTCGATTTCATTGGTTTCCTTAATGTCTTCGTCTTCACTCATATAAAGATCTTCGTCATCTGACAGCCCTGATATTCGTAAAATGTCTGGTGTATACCCAGGAGGAACATACTTTTTTTGCATATTTGAAAGCATTATATAGAGCTTGCTAATGGAAATTCTTTCTTCAGGAATATGTGCCCATGCTTTAAAAAAAGAAGATTTGTTACTTATACTATTCATTATTATAAAGTATCTGAGTTTATTATTTTACCTATTTTAATAATTTTAATAAATTCCAAATAAATCTCTTTTCCTTCTTCGCTTCCTGAATAAATCGGAATTCTTTCCCTACCACCTTTCGTAACGTGATTTGTAATATACACCATATCTTTACACTGGTAAGGAACCTTTTCAAAACATAGTTCCCATAACATCATTCCAAAACTGTAGAAAATAACTATTAATTTATACATAAATTACGGAATTGAAGATATTAATATGTCTTTGTAAATACATACCTAAAAATTTCACATTTTTGTGTATATGGTCGTTTCTTGGCGTTTAAGCTCATATATTCATACATTTTTTCGGGTGCTAACCAATGAATAATATTTAAAACACCATCTTCAAGATTCAGTGATATATCTCCTGACATTCTAGCAAAGTGAAAATTAGCTAGTCTCGGCTCTAAACGACTTGTCATCTAATTAAGTATAATAAGTTTGCCTTATGACAAATATAATTCATATAATGAATTATTAAATTTAACAATATTAAATTAATTAATTACCTTAACATTTTCGCATCTAATATCATGATGAAAGATATCAATAGAATTTAAAAACGTGATACCATGACAAATGCCAATGGCTATAGATATTTTTGTTTTCCACGGTATATTATATCTTTCATAAAGATCTTTTAAATTTCCCATATCAGCCCATTCGAAAACCAATACTTCATGTTCTCTCAGTGTTGTAGAATCTTTTAAAGTTGAAATTCCAAAGAATTTAAGAACATTCGGACATTCTTCTAATTTTCCTAAAATCGCTAAATATCCTTGTTTTTGTGATTGAAATTTCCTTGGTTCAACGGTTAATATCTCACACGATACTTCTATAGCATCCGTATAGAATTTTTTCACAACCATAATGTTGCTAGAATTTGCTATTGTTTTTATTGGTTTTTCTTTGCTACTAATATCTGTTAAGAATTTTGGATCTATTCTTGGCGCTGAAATCTGTGCGTCAGTATCTATTGGTTCTTTTACTTTCGGATAACAAAATTGGGATTCGATGAGTGATGCCTCCAGATGATGAATATTTAAAGATCTTTGAATAAACTTTAAATCGCTTTGATCATTCTCGCTAAATAGTTTTAAAAACTAAATGTTCATGTTATTCAGAATTAGGTTAAACTATTTTATTCATAATATTGATTAATGTTGATTCACAGTAATATAGCAACAAAATACATACCTCATTAATTTCATCTAGATCTGATTTTAAACTTTCTTGATCGTATCTTTTTTGCTCATCTTGATCAATTATGGTAAATCTTCCATAGATTGATCATAATCACGAGTCAATTCTAAAATTTTAAAAAAAATTTTATTCTTGATACTATTAGCATTAAGGTATTTGCTAATTCTTCGGATTTGAGTCACTTCTCCTGCAAAATTTTTAATTTTTTCTAAACCATTTTTAAATTTTATGAAATTATTATAATATAATTGACTACGAAATTTCTCCTCATTATCTTGTGTTCTTCTTTGCAAAGTATTCATGGCGACTTCTGCTGATTTCGCCCGATCAAGTAGTGAATTGCATATTTTTTTGTTGAATTGCGCTTTCTCATATATTTCCATAATCTCTTTAACGAGGTCCGATATTGTGGCGATCATTGGAAGAAAAGATTTAATGGCCTCTGTTGCATCTATCGCGGTAGTTAAATCGTCTATCACAGTAAATAAGCGATCTAAAACGATATTAATCTTTATTTTGACTTTCAAACTACGAATGAAATATTCAGTAATAAAAAACTTTAATGTGCATACCTTCAGACTTTGATTTGTAATTTGCATTATTTTTTTTTTGTTCAAAATGAATCTCATCAGGTTCATTGCTTAGTATTAAATGACTTAAATTATCCAAAACAGATTTGGCGTCTGGGCGGTTTTCTGGAACTTCATCCCAACATCGTTCGTAAAGCTTTTTATACTGAAAAGGAGTTCCTTCCACAGGTGCCTCTCTTCTACCACTACATACAAAAATAGCAATTTTTTCTTTAGGATATGAATCGAATGGCAGCTTTCCACTTGAAATTTCCCAAAGAATCATCCCGAAACTGTAGATATCAGACTTTTTGTCACATTTGTATGAGGTATCAGCAAAACATTTAGGCTCAATATACCCAAGCATTCCATATGAAATAGGTCTCAAATTCCTTAACAACTCGCCATGACGCACAGCTAAACCAAAGTCTGCAATCTTCATATGCCCATTACTGACCAAAATGTTTTTCGAATGCTATAAATTTATTAAAAATTATTGTTTTAAAAAAGAGTTTTTCTTAAACAGGCAATAGCTATTATCTTAATACATTACAAGATCACGATGAATAATGTCGTTAGAGTGTAAGAACGCAATTCCATCTGATATTTCACTGGCAATACGTATTTTAGTGTCCCATTCGAGTTTTGAATAATTTTCTTTAAAGTAGTCTCTTAGGTTACCATTATTGGCTAATTGCAATATCAGACTGTAATGGCCGGAAGTATCTATGTTTATGTATAACTAATGAGCTCAAAATCTTATATTATTATTATCCGGCAGCTTATTATGATAATGCATGCCAAATAACTATATATAATTTATCAAAAAATTACATACCTTTAGTTACTCCATAGAAATCAATAATATTTGAATGCGATGTAATTTTTTCTAATAATTTGAACTATGCAAATTATATTCCTTAATAACCAAGATAATGGCATAAATCAATTGTCTATGATATTAAAATACCTCTTTAATAAAAGCTTTGTGAATATTTTCAATCGATCCATACGGACGTTCATTAAAACTTTTGAGAGCAACCATCAGCCTCCGTTCTTCCCAATCGGCTTCGTAAACTATTCCGAAACCGCCTTCTCCAATTTTACGAAGTACTCTAAATTTATTATAGTCTAAGACCTTAATCTCTTCAGAAATTCTCTTTTCAATCAATTCGTCAGGACATTTATCAGCAGAAGAAATCGAGTTAGATGGTTTGCAACCACTATTAATATTGGCATTATTGATATTGTTTGCAATAAACTCCACATTTTCAGCTGATAATTTATCGAGTTCAGCTAAAATTTCGACTAAAGATGGGCGATGGTCCGGTTCAGTAGACCAGCATTTTCTGAAAAGATTAGAGTAACCTAAAGGTGTATTTTCAATGATTTTCTCTCTAACGCCATATGCAATTTGGAAAATAATAGCAGTATTATCACGAAGATTATTAAATGGTGGGATTCCACTTGTGAGCTCCCAGAATAATACACCCAAACTATAAATATCGGATTTTTCATTGAGCTCGAATACTTTTTCTTCATAAGGAAAGCAATGAATGTAACATTGTGGATCTAAGTATGCCGGAATCCCATTTGCACCTGTGCTTGAAGTGGCACCAGTAGTTGCTGTATCTAATAATTTGGATATTCCAAAATCAGTGATCATAGCTCTACCATTATTTATTAAAATATTCATAGAATGCTATATACAAAATTTAAGAAATACCATTAATTTTGATTTAGTACGGAATATAGAGTATTTAAAGAAATAAATCTTACTAAATCTCGATGAACTATATTTTTATCATGTAAATAACTTAATCCAAGGGCAATTTCTTTTGCAATTCGAATGAGATCAACCCATAAAATCTTATAAACCCCATCTTTTTGTTTATTTTGCAAATGTTTTCGTAGGTTACCTTCAGTGGCATACTGTAACACCAAATAAAATTACCCATTCTGTCGTCTAAAATATAATTTAGTAAATTTATTACTCAATGTTTTGGAGTTTTGTCAGGAAAAAGTATCACCCAGATAAAGATGCACCAATTTAAAGTTTAAGGCTTAGTAGATTATTGAAAGTTTAACTCGAAATTTTAAGATTATACATGTTTAATGTTTAGTAGGTTGTTAAAAGTTATGGTAGATTACACAATTGGGACTGATCAAAAGTTAGATGATATTTCCTAACAAATATCTAAATACATAAATTGCAGTAAGTTATCGAATATAAGCAACTCTCTTTACAAAAATACGAGCAAATTTAGTACTACTCAAAATTGTTCATAATATTTTACAAGAGAATTCTTAATATTCGTAACAATTCTAAGATTCTTACCTCGGCAAATTCCATAGAAGTTTACAATATTAGGATGATTCTCAACAGTATAAAGGCATTTAATCTATACATAATACAAAATGTCGGGATTAGAATCATATTATAAAAATAAATTAAGTACGACATTACCTCCCGTTTGAATTGTTTGAACGCCTTGTCGCTAAAGCTTAGATTAATGTTTAGGCTTTTTAATGCATATGTCTGTCCTTGAAAAGTGGCCGAATATACGACTGCATAACCTCCCACACCAACGGTTTTGAGATTACTAAATTCCGAGTAATCAAACCATTTTATATTGTATTCCTCAAAATAAGTTTCCAATTGCTCTAAATATTCGGGTACTAATGGCATATAAATATTTAATCTGTTAATACAATATAGAATAAACGTGATAACTTACGTGTTTTCACTGACATAATCTCAGACTAATGTTTCGGACTGATAACAGATATTTTAATTCAACTTGCAATATTGACACATCAAATCTATTTTATTTTTAAAAAAAGGTGTGTAATTACGACAGTACAAGAAACCTCAATTCTCTACAAACTCTTCATATTTAAAAATAAATTTGCATAGAAATAAAGTACCGTACTAAAAGCAGACGGTGATACAAATCATGTACCAATACTGCAATAGTAAATATTTATTTTATCGGAATTGCGAGTGATGCAAACCCAAAAAGGAGAAATAAGCTATAGAAATAAATAATTTATAAAATTTCATTCCAGTTAGTGCCCAAGACAGGTTTAAGCATCCATTGTCTTGTGTTTTCTCATGTACTGGTATAATCACGTTTTTACGTTCTCCGATGGCTAATTTCCCTTTTTAGATTTGCACATACCAAAAATGTGTACAAGGTTTGTGGCGCAGCAAATTATTAAAATTCGTTTAAGGTTAGAGACAAGGTTAGGATCTAGAAAGGGACAGCCTATATAGTAAAATTGTCAAACGAAATTTTTTGTTAGAACCCAAAAGGTGATTTCCGAACGTTTGTTTTGAATCCATCATGTTACGTTATATCTAATCTTGATAAGATCAATAAGATCAATCACATTATTGTTTACCGATTATTATAAGATGCGCAATTGCAAATTGTGCAACCCACCCTGCATATTATCTTGTATAAACAGCATCGCATGCAATTACAGTTTACTTATTTGCGCGGGTAACACAAACCAAAAAAGGGAATCCGATTTTGTAAATAAACTAATGTTACGGGGAGAAATGGACGAACGTTGGTGATTTGATACAAAAGATGATAAAAGGCAGCTCGCCAGAGGCGTGACTTGGTGATTTAACCCGATTTGGCATAAACGGGACTTGTGTATTAATATAGTCCGATATTTTTATATTATAATCCGAAGATTCCCTCCCGCAAAAGAGCTAAAACAACCTTCTTTTATACTTTACAAATATTATGGGAATCACTAAAACTAACGTTATGGAATATTATGGAAACTACGAGACTAAATCATACGATATCCTATCTACGACGCTATCATATTAGGCGTATCTTGAATGGTTTCCGCCGAAGCTAAGCCCCGAGCATGCATGATCGATTATGCACGATTAATTATATGCAGGATCGAATATGATTGTCAATCGATTGTCATATGAAATGTGGCGCAGTATACGGATTAATGATCATCCGTTATTGGAGATGTCACGTGTACCCCGTGACACTAAGTACGCGAAATAAAAATTTAGGGTTAGGGCCTTAACGTTAGAGGCTATAGGGTTAGAGTGATGCTTGATATAAGTACAATTTCATTCCCGTCATTTTTAATTAGTGCACCAAGATCGATTTAAACATTAGTTTTTGCGTATTTTCGCTTTTTTCTTCCTTTACGCGTGTTCGAATTCTTCGTCGGGCTGATCCGGAATAGTCAAAATTTGCACTCTCCGATTGGCTATTTCCTCTCCAGGAGCTTGTATTACCCGCGCAAATAAGTGGATGCGGCAAATTATAATACGACAGGGTGAAACCTGTGTTGTGAAATAGTGAAACCTGCTATGATTATCACGTGAGGGTGAAATCCGCTTTTATATAATAAAAAACATAATAAAACGCGGATTTCACCCTAACCCGACGGATTTCACTATTTCGCAACTCAGGTTTCACCCTGTTCTATTATAATTATCATTAATAAATAATGTGATTTAGACTCAATTATTTTATTTTGCACCCAGAAAATGTGTACCAGATGAAGGTCCGGAAGATGTCTTCGAATTTTTATTTTATTTTATTTATTTTTTTCTTTTTACTAAGACTTTATTTTTACGATAATATAAAGCAATAATTAATGCAATTTAACACATATCTAAATTCATGAATAATACAAGTAAATTTTGAATTTCGACATTATAATAGTTTATTCTTTTTAACCATTTGGTTTGTTTTTCTTTAATAAATTATAACTTTTTTTGCAGCTAATCATTCTTTCGCCCTTCATTTCAGACTGATCAATGCTTTCTTTCTGAATATTTGTTGACTGTGATGAAATTTGGTGAAATAGATAAGGCGTTTGTCTATTGATAAAGATTCGGGTTTTTGTATTCTATTTAAACATTCAATGCCGCAAGAAGTTTGCTATTATTCTTAACTTTACAAATGATAAGTTGAAAATTTTTTCAATAGATATTATATGCTTATTAGATCTTCGTTGCCACATAGTTATTAAATAAATTTGACTTATTATTAATTAAAAATATAAATACCGAACTAATTAAATATAATTAAGAAATAAAAGCTTACAATATTAATATGATATAACAAATTTTGCATCGCTTTTTTTTTGTAGGAAAAAAAACATCCGAAAAACATTATTGACTTATTATAATTTAAATAATGATTATAACAAATTTTTGCATCGCCTTTTTTTTTTTGTAGGAAAAAAAACAAACGAAAAACATTATTGACCTATTATAATTTAAATCGTGATCAACTAATGATAATAAAAATTTCATTAAAAAGATGACGTACAGTACGTACAGTACGTAATTTTGTTTCTAGTTCCGGTTGTCATACCATTCCGACCTAGCTTTTCGGACAATCATCCGATCCCAACCTGGTACAGGTGCTTTTATTTTATCAAGTGACGTCAGCGGCATTTTTTTTTATGGGCGATACTAGGGTTGTTCTCGAAAAAGTCCATCCAATCAATTTAATTCTGTAATATTTGGTTCTGAATCTAATTCCTATATGAATATATTAATTATGGTTTCATGTGATTTTAGGACCGAGTCCTTGAAAGGACTCGGACCCAAAGAACCGATTAACATCCCCATATTGATATGCGCTAAATAATGTAGCTGAAATTTAGATGCAAACGCTAAATAATATCTATCAACAATAACAGTATCGCTTTGTAATCCTAGTCTATATTAGCTAATGACATTCTGTACTAATTGCAAGAAAAATCTCTTTGAAGACCATAAAACGTATAAGAGGTATAAGAGGTGTAAGAAAACTCATGATCTGAAAGAATAGTGACAAGTTCATTGCATATTATCGAACCGGTTTAAGATTGTATCAGTATGACGTATTATTTAACATGAAAAATCTAACCGAAATGCAGATGTGGCTCGTCAATTTTTCATCTATTAGTAAATTTGATTTAAGTATAAAGACAGTAAAAAGATAGCTAATATTTCTGCCAAGGTAAAAGGCGATTATTCATGAAAGTATCAACATAATTAACAATTAACTAAGTAAATACTGTATTTTAATTATAGTTATTAAAATGCACTTTTATTGAGAAAGTTGAAAATACAGTTTCAACTAATAGACGATATCTTCGTTCTAATTTTTTTTAATAAAATAAAAAAAAAAAGATGCTTCGTAATTTGCAACATAATGCTTTACTTTGTTAGCTTTATTCATTCGAATTCAGAAATAAGTTTAAACTTCAGTCTTTGCATCACCCATCTTGTTTCAAATTTTCATTGAAACAATGGGAGTTTAACAGAAATAACTTAACCTATATTTAATGATATCGAAGATATACGGTGTTAGTATAATGAAATAAAGCTATCATATGATACAGTCAATTCTTTCTATAACGAACTGTTGGCTCTGGCTGTTAAATAAAGTTCGTTATATAAAATTACTACGTTTTCTTAAGAATCCATGACTCTTTTTATACCCAATTATTATGAAATTCAAAAATTTTTAGATCATTATATCCAGAGTTCGTTTTCTTTATAAAGACGTTTGGTATAGAGTTAGATATAAAATTGACAATCACGAGAAATTTACAAAATATACTAATATAGAAAGGACGATGGATATCTTAATCTTTTATCTCAATATGGGAAAATTTGATATACTTGACGAAGGATTAAAAATAATCTCAATCTAATGTGAAAATTTATAATTGGCATAAAACTGTGTAATATTTCAGAATTATATTTCGATCCAGAATCTGAAGATGATATTGTAAAGGTAAATACAGTAAAAAAAAAAATTTTTTTTTTTGACAAATACGAATTTAAGCCGAAAATTTATGACCATTATTATTACCCTCTAATAGATAATTGAGCTCGCTAAAAGGAATAAAAAGAATGTGCGAGCGATTGGAATGATTCATTCTCCTTCGGATCTTCCATTTTCTGATGGGTATATAATTAGTATGAAGAAATTAAATAGTCCTAGAGGTAAACGTCTGTCTTCTACAATGCGGGAGAGCAAAAGATATCCATTTTTTAAAAATCCCTCTTATAGTTGTGGTTATTATTATTATTATTATTAGTCCATACAAACTTAATAAGTTGGTTTTCATAACCCGGCCAGATCAAATTTCTGCAACATTTTGAAAAAATTTTTGA
This sequence comes from Gigaspora rosea, assembly GCA_003550325.1. Taxonomy (NCBI): domain Eukaryota; kingdom Fungi; phylum Glomeromycota; class Glomeromycetes; order Diversisporales; family Gigasporaceae; genus Gigaspora; species Gigaspora rosea. Next base: position 55,406 of record QKWP01001914.1, read on the forward strand.
TTATATTTATTATCCGGGTGGTTTTTTTTAGATATCTATAGAAAATTTTATGTTTTTTACATATCGGTATAAAATTTTTTGAAAATAAAAGTTAAAAGCTGGGTTACCGGGTCATTGTTCAAATTTTATGTTATAAGAACCAAAAAATTAGCTTTGTATGGCCTTATTATTATTACTATTTTTAACATCTTGCTTAATTTTGTGAATATATATAGATACATATTTTTTTCTTTTTTTTTATTAGTAAAAAATTTTCATTTTAAAATTGACGCTTTTACTAAAAAGTCATATGATTGCTACCCTATTTTATTTATATATAAAATTTAAACACACAAAGGGCAATCGAGAAGCAAAGACTATGACAGTAGAAGCTGGGATTTAAATAACGCAATTAAATGAAGAACTTTCAAAACATGAGTTGGCATTGAGTAATTTGTGTTCTATTTCTGACTTGACCATTGGTAGTGTGATTTCTACCGCAACTCATGGAACTGGAATTAACTTTGGATGCCTTAGCACGCAGTTAACAGTATAATAATAATGAATGAGTTTTATCGGAAATATTCGATTTAAGTGGCATTGCATTTTTACAATTTTATAGATTAAATCTTTAACTTTACTTACTGACTCTCACGGTAAAATGCAATGTTCAGAAACCATGAATTTGGATGGTTTCAAAGCTGCTTTATGCAGTTTAGGAGCATTGGGAATCATTGCACAAGTTACGATTCAATATGAAACTGCATATCTTCTTGAAGCGAATCAAACGCCAGTAAAACTAAACTATGTTCTGGATAATTTGGAGTCTGTTATTCATTCTGCTGAACATGTTAGGTTTTGGTGGTTTCCACATACTGATGATTGTGTTGCTTGGAAGGCAAATCGCACAAAGTAATAAAACTAAATATCATCATAATTTGAGATGCATCAAGAGTATTAATTTATAATTAATCAACTTTATCGTAATAGAGACCATCACTTCAAAAATCATCTTACATTCATGATACTTACTTGATTTCATCTTCTTGAGTTGATCCTTTATTTATCTCGTTTCCGACCATCTACAGTTCCAAAATTAATCGATCAATGTTCTCATTTAAATTCTCAAGCCCATTCATTTTATTGACGATTCTTATAAAGCTTTTTTGCTTCAATTGTTTATTTCACAGTATGTAAATGAATGGGCAATACCGATAGAAAAAGCAAAATATGCTATAAGGGATTTAAAAAGATGGATAGAAACGAGTGAAATCACATTATCCAGTTAAAATTAGGTTTGTTGATCAAGATAATATTTGGTTGAGTCAATCTTATAGTAGAAAAGTTTGCTATATTGGAATTAAGTAAAGTATATTTTTATAATTTATAGATCCAAAGTGTCATTTTTCTATAAAGAGTCCTACATGATTTCTTATTAATGCCATATTATCAACCTGTGCCTTAGAAAATATTGGACTGGATATGAAAGTTTAATGAGATCTCGACCTCATTGGGCAAAGGTTCGGATACGTCGGACTTAGGTCGGAAAATTATGTTATTAAATTGATCGGAAATAATATTTTAAATAGTCGGGATCAAAAAAATTGATCAAGTGAATTGCTTCACTGAAAAATGAATGCACCTAGTATCGTCACCAAAATCTGTTACGCAATCGCTTTTTAACTTCACTCTGCGCAAAGAAAACAAATCACGATATCACGAGAAATAATCAATTTTTTTTAAAGAAATAATCGGTCTTTTTTTTAAAGAAAAAATCGAAAAAAAATTTTTTAAAGAAATAATTGAAGTTTTTTTTAAATAAATAATCGAAGTTTTATAAATATATATAGTTCACATATTTAATTATCAGAATAGCAAGTTCTGTACCCGAATTTTTTACAGTAACGAATGATTGTTTAAAAAAAAAACTTTCCGTGCCGGACTTTATTTAAAATAATGATATTTGTAATATATATTGTAACGGTTGAGTTTGGAGAGCGGTAAAACAATATGGACAATAGTGCCAATTAAAGCTCCAACCGATTACGGGATGGGAGGACAAATAGGTGAAGGCGGTATGAAAAGTATCGGTAATCAGGGTTAATGTTGAGGTAAGAGGATTTGTCGAAGTTCAATTAGGGTCGGAATCACGTGAGCAATTTTAAAAGCTTAACCAAACTCGTTACGCAGAATTCGAGTTATAATAAGCCAATACGAAGTTACAAGTCAATTTAGTCCGTCGAATTGAGTCTCGCAAGGTTTATTAAGGTTAAAGTCGAATTCATAAGATAAGGGGTTTACTTTTATTATGATTGCATTGTAAATTGAACGTCAAAACTTATTCTTGTTTTATTAATTTTTTAGAGGTCTTATATACATTTTAGTTTTCTTCAGCGTCTACGCTATAAATTTAGCATTTACGCTAATAATTTAGTGTCTATGCGGAAAATTTAGCGTTTACGCTATAATTTTAGCGACAACACGAAATTAAATGCACTGCGTTTTTGCCGCCACATGTAGAATAATATATATAAAAAAATTAATAAAAAAAATTTTCGAAGTCCTTATTTTCTATCCATTACAATATTATAAAAATTGTAAATAAAATAAATAAAATTTAAAATAAACTTAATATAAAAAATGCATTGTTTTTGATCTTACGCCATTTTTAATTGACTAAAATCTCCGATAAGTGTTTTATGTTTAACTTATATTGCATTTTTAAATATTCGAGTTCTAAATGTTTGATTCTGGCCTAGACAGATTTTGCTTTGTTTTTTCGCTTTGCAGTCATCTAAATAAAAAAAAAACATTAGAAAAGAAATGTCTTTTCCAGTATGTGATACCTAAAAATGGATACGTATAAAATAAAAAAATAGATATGGATATGGATAGGGATGCATCAGTCCGGTCCGGTCTGGTCCCTAAGAGGACCGTTATCATAGTGTTTATGGTCCCGGTCCGGTCCTTCGGTCCCATAACGGTCCTTTAATGATTACGTCAATCTTAATGCATAAGATTTTATTGGCCAAAAATGATGTAATTTTTTACTGTCAAATGTAAACAAATATCATATGATCTATGTTACACCTGATCAAGAAATTTGATTGGGTGATACAAATATCACAGTTATGTTTACAAGAACCGGTCCCAGGACCAGTCCTTTAATGGTCCCATGGTCCTTATCGGTCCCGGTCTGGTCCCAGTCCTGGACCGGTATTTTTCAGGACCGATACAACCCTAGATATAGATATGGATAAAAATTTGAAAAAGGAAGGATATAAAAGTAAAATGTCCACCAGGTCTTATGACTCATCTTGACATGAATGGCCGGCTTCGCTCCTATGTGTATTGTGTATGGTGTATTGTGTATTTTTTTTTTTTATAGAGCTAGGCTCACGGCCAGAAAAAATGTCTTCCAGGTATTGATAACTGATAGAGAAGAACGTTCAACTATTAAAAGTTGGTTGGCCACAATGCGCTTTCAATTCTCTATTAGATTTCATTACACCGTAGATGGCACTAGGATTAATACCTGAAAAGTATATACACCTTTGCTGTTTTTGAAGGTAGCGGAACTTGCCAACTTAACTGAATATGAAAAATTAATAGCAACTAGATGAGAAAATTTGATGAAATAGGATCCAAGTTATAATGAAAATTCATATAATTGATTAATTACTCGTTTTTGCCATGAACTTTCTTTGTCAGATCATTTCCAAAGTTCTAAATGTTTGATTCTGGCCTGGACAGATTTTGTTTTGTTTTTTCGCTTTGCAGTCATCTAAATAAAAAAATTAGAAAAGAAATGTCTTTTCCAGTATGTAATACCAAAAAACAGATACGTATAAATAAAAAATGGATATGGATTTGAATATGGATATTTGAAAAAGGGAGGATATAAAAGTAAAATGTCCACCGGGTCTTATGACTCATCCTGACATGGACAGCACAGCCAGCTTCACTCCTATAAGTATTGTGTATGGTGTATTGTGTATTTATTTATTTTTTTTATAAAGCTAGGCTCACGGCCAGAAAAAATGTCTTCTGGGTATTGATAACTGATAGAGAAAAATGTTCAACCATTAAAAGTTGGCTGGCCATGATGCGCTTTCGATTCTCTATTAGATTTCATTATACCGTAGACAGTACTAGGATTAATGCCTGAAAAGTATACACACCTTTGCTGTTTTTGAAGGTAGTGGAACTAGGACCCAGGACATCTCTAATATAGGTCATAAATGATCTGCATAAATTTGGAAGTTTTTCTACCCCTAAAATCAAGTAAATTTGCCAAAAATTCAATTATTATATATAAATTTTTAGTAATTTCTAAAAACTAAATTATCATATCTATTTTTATAGATCAAATAATATATATATTTTTGAGTGCTGAACAAATTTTCTTAGAGCACAATATTAGAATCAATTAGTAAAATTTGGAGAATCTGAGAATTTTTTAGTATTTTTATTAATAAAATTTATAAAATATTATAATTCTCCAAATTTTAAATTTGGAGAATTATAATATTTTATATGATTTTATTAATAAAAATACTAAACAATTCTATGATTCCCCAAATTTTTTTTTTTTTTTTAAGGTGAGGTCGTGCTTCGAAGACTTTATTGAGTATATGTTTGTATATATTATGTGATACAATGCTATACTATTCAAGTACTACAGACTCAGACATTCTTGACTATTTGTGACCTAAACCTACCAGAGCTTTCCATACCCTATTTTCTGTATGACCTGGATTTTTTGGACTACTCCCTATTTTGTCATTCGGCTAATCACTATATTCCCCGCTTCTCTCATATTGCTGATCCTATACTTCCAAGTAGGTGCAAGGGCCTTACTCAGACAATCGTAACCTCACAGCTACTTCCTAAACCTTGGTGTCCTGAGATTACCCACTAGTAGTACCTGTAGTGCTGCCGCCGCCAGGTTTGTATCTCAAGCCATCTCTTAAATGCTGCTGTAACCTAGCCCGTATCTCAAGCCACTACCTTCCTCCAATGGTGGGGGCAGAGCCTTGCTGTACCCACTACTCTCAGTAATCTATCGTATATTACTGCAGATATGCTATCTATGATTCCCCAAATTTTACTAATTGATTCTAACATTGTGCCATAAGAAAACTTGTTCAGCACATAAAAAACATTATTTCGGCATATTTAATTCTATATTTCTTGAAAATTTAAGAGAAGATGCTTAATTTTGGATTTTTTGATCAAAAAATCCAAAATTAAGCATTTTCTCTTAAATTTTTAAAATCCATAGTAGTACAAAAAATAAGATAGCTTATTTTTGGGTATGATTCTTGCAAAATGCAAAGAATTTGCTAAAAATAAAATATAACATGCATAAATTGCTGTAATTTGCCAAAATGCTTTATATAACCTTTTTTATAATTAATCTCAATTTGCTAAAATTTAAATTTGGACCTCAGACCAAATTTTCTGCAATTTGCTAAAAAAAAAATATGACATATATCAGAGATGTCCGGGGTCCTGTGGAACTTGCCAACTTAACTGGATATGAAAAATTAATAGCAACCAGGTGAGAAAATTTGATTAAATAGGATTCGTAACTTCATATAATTGGTTAATTACTCATTTTTGGTATAATCTTTCTTTGTTAGATTATTTCCAAAGTTCTAAATATTTGATTCTTGCCTGGACAGATTTTGCTTTGTTTTTTCGCTTTGCAGTCATCTAAATAAAAAAAAACATTAAAAAAGAAATGCCTTTTCCAGTATGTGGTACCAAAAAATATACGTATAAAATAAAAAATGGATATGGATATGGATATGGATAAAAATTTGAAAAAGGGAGGATATAAAAGTAAAATGTCTACCGGGGTTTTATGACTCATCCTAACATGAATCGCTGGCTTCACTCCTATGTGTATTGTGTATATGTATTGTGTATTTTTTTTTTTATAGAGCTAGGCTCACAGCCAGGAAAAATGTCTTCCAGGGTATTGATAACGGATAGAGAAGAACGTTCAACCATTAAAAGTTGGCTGGCCACAATGCGCTTTCGTTTCTCTATTAGATTTTATTACACCGTAGACGGCACTAGGATTAATGCCGAAAAGTATACACACCTTTGCTGTTTTTGAAGGTAGCAGAACTTGCCAACTTAACTGGATGAGAAAAATTAATAGCAACCAGGTAAGAAATTTTGATTAAATAGGATTCAATTTAAAATGAAATTGGTTAATTACCCATTTTTGCCATGATCATTCTTTGTCAGATCATTTCCAAAGTTCTAAATATTTGATTATGGCCTGGACAGATTTTGCTTTGTTTTTTCGATTTGCAGTCATCTAAATAAAAAAAAAACATTAGAAAAGAATGTCTTTTCTAGTATGTGGTACCAAAAAACGGATACGTATAAAATAAAAAATGGATATGGATATGGATATGATAAAAATTTGAAAAAGGGAGGATATAAAAGTAAAATGTCCACCGGGTTCTTATGACTCATCCTGACATGGACGGCCGGCTTCGCTCCTATGTGTATTGTGTATGGTGTATTTTGGATTTTTTTTTTTTTTTTATAGAACTAGGCTCACAGCCAGAAAAAATGTCTTCCGGGGTATTGATAACTGATAGAGAAGAACGTTCAACCATTAAAAGTTGGCTGGCCACGATGCGCTTTTGATTCTCTATTAGATTTCATTACACCGTAGACGGACTAGAATTAATGCCCGAAAAGCAGTATATAAAATCTGAAAAAACATTTTTGTGCACATGTGCACATTGAAAAAATTTTTTTGTGCACACTTTATTAATTTTGTATAAAAATTGTGCACAACCTATATGTTAATTAAGAAAAATCTTTGTGCACATGTGCACATCCAATTTAAAAAATTGTGCACACAAAAAAAAATTGTGCACATGTGCACATTGTGCACATGAATTTTATTCACTGCCGAAAAGTATACACACCTTTGCTGTTTTGAAGGTAACGGAACTTGCCAACTTAACTGGATGAGAAAAATTAATAGCAACCAGGTGAAAAAATTTGATTAAATAGGATTCAATTTAAAATATGTTTGTTAATTACTCGTTTTTGCCATGATCTTTCTTTGTCAGATCATTTCCAATAAAGTTTATGATCAGATGTTATTCATTTTTTTCTTTATAACAAAACTTGTTAAGATCAGGTATAACGTGATTGTATAAACTAAAACCGGATTGGTCCATTAGTAAAATTTCACGAGAAAACAATTTTAATTGGACCACAGAAGGTGTTTTCTTAATTAAAATTTTTTGTTTTTTTTTGTAAACAAGGTAAATTCATCAACCAAAGATTAATTTTATAAGTTTTATAATACATACATTCGAAGTTACTATAGTACGTCCGTACATACTCTATTTACATATAAAGATTATATATCTACCTATAAAGTATAGAATAGTTGACGAAGCAATTTAAGGGCGAAGTAAAACGTAAATTTCTAATCATTTTTATTATTTAGAATAATAGTTGCCGTACACAATTTCTTGGATAAGTTTTCTGGCCGCAAATGTATGAATTTTTAATCGCTGCAAAGTAGAGGTCTTACCCGACCCGTACGGGTCAGTAAATATGACGGGTTATGCGGGTCACGGATCAAAAATTTAGCTGACCCGGGTCAGATAGGTTAATTCGATATTTTGCCAAAAAAAAAAAAAAAAAAAAGACTTTGGCTAGAGTTAGGGTCTAGATATATTTTTACAATCCAGATACGATCAAAGACAAAATAATAAATCTTTAGATCCGGGTCAAACCCAACCCGGAATTTCTTGACTCGGGTCACAACCCGGGTAAGACCTCTAGGACTGTTCAAAGTTTGTCCCACACTCTGGTCTCATTTTCTGAAAATGACCAATCAAAACTGTTTAAACGGACGAAGGTGGTAGAGATTTGGCTAAGCATATGAATTTACCAAAACAGATTAGGGATACTTAACTTACGTCAGATCGTTTTGATCTTTTATTCTTATCAGCTTAGTAATCAAAAATATATAGAGTATAATTTGCTATATAAAGGCATTCTATTCTGTTCGACTGGCGAAAAAATTTTTGAGCGGTGAGCAGCGCATCTCTTCTCATCTCGTTAGTCAGTTCGTGCGCTGAGAATAGCGCTCTGCGCTACTTTTTATAATCGTTTTTTGCTCGTGTAACGAGACTTATCCAAAATAACTCGTAAACTGTAAACTTTTTTTTTTGTGATTAAAAAGGAAATTACTCTTGCGCAAATACTAGTAATTGTTACCAGTGATGATAAATAGCAAACTTCTTAAATAAAATTTTTAAATATTTATATTATTAATAATGTAATTATATAAGAAATAATAATTTTATGTATTTCATGAATAAGACTAATTTACACCCTAAACGATACTACCCCTATAAAAGACTTGAGATTAAATCTTAGAATTAGAATTATGGTTTGGATAAGGTCTTTTAGAGTGCTGAACATTTTTACTTAGTACATCAAGCACCAAGTATCTAGACCGTTTTTGAGAATTAACAAAAGTAGGCGATATCGTCATGATGGTTTGTAAAAAAATGTAAAAATAACTATAAGGCAATTGTGTTTATGAAGAGGTAAAAATAATATAAAAAAGAAGGTAAAAATATAAATGTTATTAATCTGATAGAATCATAATGTTGTCATTCCTTAATGATATCTAATATTCTTCTTAGGCATTTGTGGCTAGGAAATAAATCGTAAGAAGGAAATGAGTTAAATGGTTACATTTTGTTATATTATCTGAGATTTTTTTCACAAAGCTGCGAAATAGGTTATCGACTCACCAAAACCATAGTTAATAGCTAACTGAAAAAGTTAGTTTACTATAAATTACTTCGTATCAACAGAATAACTCGAGTTATTTTGGTGATTATTGCATTATCATATAACTTCGTAATTTTGATGATTAAGCAATTATTCCCAAAAGAACTCGAGTCATTATGTTGGTTAATGTTGGTTCGATCGTCGTAAGCAGCCGGATAATATCTTATTGTATGCTACGCAACCAATAACTGTTTATCTGGCAGCGAATTTAATATGCATCATTCCTGGGTCTCAAAGGCTGACATATTAAATTTCACAGCCAGATGAATAATTCCGTTATTGTCCGTTACTGGCTGCTCTGCATCCAATAACTCTATATTATGCTTTATCATATAAAAAATTATACCTTCTTCGCTGGAGATTTTAATACCACATAGAAAACAAGGATCCACAGGTCTAGGTTCTCTTGTGGTAGGTCTCACTTGATTATCGATTGCTTGATTTGATTGAACATCAGTTGGTTGGACAGTTTGGGTGGAGATTAGTTGAACTTCATTCGTTTGGATTCGTGATTGTTTTTTTTTTTTTTTTTTAAAAAAAAAAAAAAGGGGAAGTTTAAATTGCTTTATTATTTTTTTCATATAAAAAATTATACCTTTTCACCATCGTTGGTGATTTTAATACCACACAGAAAGCATGAAATACCTGATTTTGACTTGCAAATTTCACATAACAGAAGTTTACTTTCAAAGCTACTCATTTTTTTTATTGAGGTAAAGGATGGGATGAATACCTGTAGGTTGGATGAATGAGTTTTTTTTCGGGATTAAATACAAATTTTTCCTCATAAACACTTTGGAAAAAGTTTAGTATTGGTTAGAAGGCCCGCATTTTATTGATTGTCGATAGTGAAAAATATATATATATATATATATATATGCCGAGTATTGTAAAATCATCTTTACGAGCATTTATGCTATAAAATAAATATGTATATACGTAAAAAACGCCCGAAAAAAAAATTTCGCGTTTGTCAGATAATTAAAATTTTTTTTTACATGTACATAATCTGTGCATGGACATGCACGTACGCCCATACTATTCGTTTACACTAATTTTAGCAAGTGTGACTCTTTTTTTTCTATATTAATCTTAATAAACTCCACAACTTATTTTTTTCAATGTCAAATAATTCCAAACGTAAATCAATTGATGTTAGCATTGTATCCGTAAGTATTCATTATGCATGTGGAGTAAAGCCATCAGGGGAAAAAAAAATTTTTTTCTAATCTAGTGGCGCTGTGATATCCTATCATTGTCATTGTGATTATTGTTACGATTGTGGTGGTTTTGAAGCTGCCGATAATTGGGTCTTTTTAAGTTTTTTTTTTCCGGCATTTATCCTTGCTTTGCATTAATATTTGTGTATGTGTAAATAAATGACGTCTTGCTTTGTTAAGATTCATTTTGCTAAAGTAATCGAACTCATAATACTACCTTCCAAAAGCTTCTACACGTGACGTTTCGTGCATATTTAATGTTTGATAAAGGCAAATCAATCGAGTAAATGATTTTTTTTTATTTGTTGGTCTAATTTATCTAATGAATTTGAATTATTGCGTACAAATTATATTTTCTTCCATAGTGTAGAAGTTTTTATTCTTATAAATTAAATTATAACCATATTTAGTCTATTAAATTTTATACTGAAATCCCTTTTGTTTTTTATTTACATATATAATTTATTGAGTGCTGCCAAGTAGGGATGGTATGCAATGTCGTGATAAAATGATTAAATTATTGATTTTTATTACGTAATATACATTTATTCAAATCGAGCGATTAAAAGATGCATTTATTTTCATATGTAAATTCATTAGTCAGATTTGCTAATTTCCCTCCGAATTTTCCATATAAAGGAGATCCTTAAAGCGGGCAGGGCACGTGACACGTTGTTTTGCCTTAACGATTAGATAGCAGATATAGATATTTTGTCGATGTATCCGACTTATAAATTTTTTTATTGATCTAATAATGGGGGTTTCAGACCTAAGGTAATTTCGAATTAAATTATGACGTATTTATTCAAAATCACTGATCTATAAACCCTATTTGTTTTTCTTATTTATAATCATGGATTCTTTTACGATCATAAATTTTCTTTCGAAACGGGATTTTTCGAACTCCTGCCTATTTTCCAAATAGATGAAACTATTTGCGTAATTTATCGACTTCAAGTTCGAAACAGACTTAAGTTTGCATCGTCAGTATAAAGTTGTGGTACATCCGATCATATATGCATACGAATACGAATAAACTTTAAGAGCCGGAATATTCAGAATTGTAAATGCTGTATAAATCAAGGACCGGTCCGGACCATGGACCGAAGACCAATTAACCGGTTCAAAGACCGGTCCGGACCATGGTCCTTGTAGGACCGTAACATCCGAAAGGGTCATATAACCTTCCCGAAATTTTTTTTAACGTTCCAAAATGGTTCATACTACTGTGTTTTGCTTCGTCGGGCTGATCCGGGTTCATTAAATTTTACCAATTTTGATTGGGTTATTGTCACGTGATATGTCTGCTTTAAAGGGAGTTTAAAGTCTGGCACTTGGGGGTAACTAGGGTTGTTAATGGAGTACTCCAAACATTAATAAAACATATAACCCACTTCTGGAGTGCTCCCGAGTGGGTTATACGTTTTATTATTGACTGGAGTGCTCCATTAACGAGATAATCCAATTTATTAATATTGGTTAGGGAGAAGTAGTTTATATATGGGTGCCGCCAAAACATTTACCGATCATCAGATAAATAATAAAAGCGAATGTTTCCCAGTTGAGGAAATTAATGTTTCGGTGGAAAGTCTTAATCCAGATAATGATGCGAGGGGAAATTAATTGTATTGAGGGAAATTATGTTAGTAATGGTTGACCCGATGAAGATATCAGGCGAATTCTAAGTAGCCAGCATGTACAAAAGTCCAATGCATTGTCTTGTTTTATCTTTAGCTGTGTCCTCATTTATGAATAAAGACTTTTATGTCTACACATGCAGATTAGTATAGTAATTTTTATAAGGTTTATTTTGTATTTGATTGGATCTTTAAACATTATGCGCTACATTTGGTTGCATTGACTTACGTACGTACGTATTACATTAGGGTGGTAACTCAAATAGTAAATCAAAACTATATCAGCAGTATTAGTAATTTTACTATGATCAGATTTTTCATATTACACAAAGATCAATTTAATCAATTTAATTGTTATACTTATTAACAAATTAATAAAATTAATTACTTTAAAACGACGCAACTTAATGAAAACCCAACGAATTACTTTAAAATTTTTACAAGTAACTTATTAAATATAGGAGAATAAAGTTACGCTTTCGGATTTTCTATTAACATATAAAATTGAACGTTCATCTTATAAATAATTTAAATTTCATTAGTTTTTTTAAAGTGAAAAAAAATAAAAAATTAGATCTTAACTGTACAAGTCGAAACTTTAATAGAATATTTGCGAAAAATCAAGCGTAACTTTTTAGAGATAACTTTTGCGAAGAACTTTTAGTTAAAAGAAATTAGAAAAAGAAGTGTGATGTCAAGGTGCATTCTTTAGAATTTTGTGCATTATTTATTAATTAAATATATATCAATATGATATTTAATCGATTATTTTAATTTCACTGATTAAAATCTGATCATAGTAAAATTACTAATACTGCTGACATATACTAGTTGAGTTACCACCCTAGTATTACATCATCAGTGTCACTACAAAAGGGAATAGACCGAGAATAGTTCAACTGAAAGAACGATAATCAAAGGTGTTTTTGAATGAACAAAAAATAGGAGTAAACAAAGATGTAATTGTCCGAAGCGTAGCGAGGACTATATAGTACAGCAATGGACACGATTTTGTGTTGGATTCCAGTCACGTGCAACCAATCAGCTATAGAAATCGACACGGATCAGCCGATGTTTATTCTTGGAGTAAATAAACAGAAATTATATAAAACATACCTTTAGCCTTAGATTAAATACACCAAATGAATTATTTCTATATAGTTAACGGTTCGCATATCGGAAATGACATTGACTGATAATTATAGGACTGGTATTGATTCAACCTCCAACAGTACAATTATATTGAATAACACTGAAATAAATGGACAAAAAAGGCTTCATCATCTGATATTGATCATGATGTTATTCTTTCTGAAATTTCCAGTAAAACCGATACTAAGATTTTTAATAAAATTGATATAAATGGTCGAAGCCTGCATTCAATGATTTTGACATGGAACCCCCAATTTTTCTGGGCTTCCTGGTAAAATAAAGATTGACATTTTTAAATATATTCGTTTTCCAATAAACATATATTAACTTGTAATATTTGGTATCAATTATCAAAAACAAAGTGACGTTAGAGCTAAATTGATAAAAGTTCATTTTTGGTAAAGTGCATGCATTATTTCACACAGTTCGTTTCGGTCCAAATTTTATTAATGTTTCTGTAGTTCAAAAAATTATTGAAATGGGAGGAATATAATCTAGATACTACTTATTCAAGTATTTCTACTTGCGTTTGGAATGTACGATCTACCGGTAAATTTAATTGAGAAAAAGATAAAACGAAATGTAGGGAATATCAATATCTAACAAATTCATAAAGCACAGCAAAAAAAAATGCAGCACCTTGGGATAGTAATACTCCTTTTACAGTAATTACGCATATTTTTAGTGAAGCAAGAAAGCATTAAATCCTTTTGATAAATCTGAACCTTACTCAGAACTAGCTGTTAAAGGAATGTTATGGAATCTTGTCATTTTCAAAGTGGTGGACCGTACATAATTAATGAAGCTAGAAAAAAGCTTGAAGAAAATTTGGAATCAATTAAGAAATTAATAATATGAAGCTAGAAAAAAGCTTGAAGAAAATTTGAAATCAATTAAGGAATTAATAGTAAAATGGAAATTCATACCATTTCCACCAAGGCCTAAAAATAAGTATTATGATGATAAAATTATGAAGAATATACTGCGAAAAATGTTTAGAGAACTGTAGACAATTGAATATTTTGCTCGGGTAAGATTGATCATAAGGATTTGATTAATTTGTGGAAAGAAATTGTTACTATGACATCGTAAACGATATTAACGACCTTGTAATCAAGGTGCTTTGCTATTATTATTTCCTCCAGTTCCACCTAAAGATTATGTGATGCCAACCATTAAAGAAATAGTCGATTTAGGGTTTAATTTATCTAATGCGGTCGTACTTGATATCTTGCAGCTCTTCGAAAAAAGACTAAATAGTATTGGAGAAAGAGTTATTCGTTCCTTCATTTCAATTTGTAAAAATGAAGAACGTGATGAATTTTACAAACAAACCTTTTCTGAGGCAATCGGAGAGGAATACTTTAAATTCTTGGATAAAATTATTGGAAATAAAAGTAAAAACCATTTTCATGGATGCGATAAAAGTATTCAAAGGGAAACACCTATTTTATTGCATTGACTGGACAAGTACTATTGATGATTTCCATTGGTGAAATTTACTCCTTGTTATAAGCCCTTATTATTTAATATAACGTTTTATAATTTGGTTCTTATTAAATTTACTGAATATTCTAAAATTGCACAATATACATTTAATGATATCTTAGAAACTATAATAAGTTTTGATCTTTATCAGAATTCAAAAGAATTTTTTCACTGTAAATTTCTTGAAGCAAAGTTGTTCAATGAAGCAAGTAAATTTTTTAAAGTTTATCTTGAATTCTTAAAAAAGTGTCACATAAAGACATTCTTTGTCTCTTACTTGAATCTTATTTGCTTGATTTATTTGATCTTCCAACAGCTTTTAAAATGCCAATGGAAATTATATATGATGCTAATATCTATTTAAACCTAAAAGGAAAAGGAAAAAAAGGACAATAACAAGAGAGCAAAGATTGGAATGGCTTATTGCAATTGAAAATATTTATAAGGATATTATAAAGAAGAGTAACTATATCACTTTAGTAATGTTATCTAGTTTTAGAAAATGTGACGAGGTTCTTTATTATGAGCTTAAAGGTGAAGAGATATTTGAAGAATTACAAATGGAATCGGAAATGAATAATTATATAAAATTAGTGAGAATACTTAAATATTATACACGTCACTTTGGTTAGACAGCTGGATTAACCGATAATTGGTTATATCGACATTTTTTTAAAAAAAAACTATTATTATTATAATTTCTGGGAAACTTAAAAAACCTTAACTATACTGTCATACTGACAATTCAATGCTAAAAAAATTATTTTTACCAATTGTTTATAGTGACATAATTTTATAAACTGACAGTCGTTATAGATAGACCAATTAAAATTGAGTTGATTTTATAAATAATTACCACTTAACTTTACCTAACCAATTACGTGTATTAATTTAATATTAATTTCACGATGATCTCACGATAATGGTTTATATCATATGATTTTTGGGATCAATTCCGTAACGGTTTTTAATAATCATCAAATTAAAGAGTTCTGAATTATCTGTTTGAGCTCTAGTAATCAGGGTTGTTAGGTAATAAATTACTATCTGCTATTGGTAAATTACAGTAATTTATCAGGTAATTTACCAAAGATGTTACCTTTAGATACTTAAGGTTGGGTCTAATTTTTTTTAGCTACTAAATCACATGATTTATATTATACAGACCTTTTTAAGAATAACTAAGGGTAAATTTACTAGTAATTTCAAACAGCCTGGTAAATTTACCAAAAAAATTTAAAATTATAGTAAATTAACAATCCTAATAGTAATTCATAATTTATGTTTCTGGTTTCCTGTAACAGCATCACACAACTACCTTATTTTTATTAGACAAAATATCAAATTAATATATTTTATTATCATATATATTCACAAAGCATTATTATTATAAGATTTAGAGTCTTTATTGCAGATCATATATAAATTAGTTTTTAGCCTTTTATGAAGCATTAATGCAGTGCAAGAACCAAATTCAGAAGTCAATTCTCTAAAAATTGCTATGTAAACTATAAAGTTTTTTTTTGTTATAAGAATGTTCTAATTTCACTATTAAGTCAAAAAAATACTACTTAAGTTGTACTTTTTGAGAAGAGTAATATCTTGGATTTAGAACTGTTAAGAGATATTAGATTAAGTAATATCTTCAAACTCAGGTAGTCCAGCATGTACAAATATATATACATAACTATTTGTTAGATCAATTTTTCAAAATTAAATTCAGTAATTAATTGTTATATATATATTATAGCTACTTTATTATAGTAAATTTATGATAAGCAAAAATTAATTAAAATCTTAAAAATGAATTTTGCTATATAAAATTTGATCTAGTGAAATTTGCTAATAAAACTCTTGATAATAAATTTTTGATAAACCAGTTTTCACTATAGCAAGAACAATATTTATTATTAGAACCATGTCATTAATCATCTGATTATTTTTTATTAAAGACCTACTCTCCTTCCTTTCTCTTAATATATATATAGTCAGGTTCCTTATATATAATTTCACCTTTTTTTACTCGCTTTCTAAAAAATTATCTGATTTTTGTCACTCTCCTTAAATAAAAAAAGTTAATTTAAAACAGTTATTATAAAATGCACCTATGGTATTTTACACTATAGGTAAATTAGATTTGCAAATCTGTATAACAAAAACAAAAAAAATAAATTTTTATAAAACAAAAAATAAATTTTAATTACTTTAGGGTTAGAGTGAGACCTAGGATTTTATTAGGCCATTAGTATATACAAAATTTAGCAAAAAAATTTTTTTATTAGAGCCCAAAGATAGTTTCATAAGCAAAATTTTGAGATATAAATATTTTTTTAAAAGTGAATCTATTTGTCACTAGTGGTGATAGTCACCAGAATGTGATCGACCAATTAGATCAAAGAATTATATGTAATATGAAAAATGTAAAAACTTTGATTTTTTTTTAAAAAACCACTTCTAACTTAAAATTTTGTCTATGAAACTACTTTTTTTTATACAAAAAATATTTTTTGCAAAATTTTACTATATACTATTCTCTTCCCGAACCTTAACTACCAGTACTATAGCTCTAATACTGCCCTAATACCAACCCTAATAATAGTAAGTTTGATACTTTGTTTTTGTTTTGATCATAACATTACACAATTTAATTGGTCAATTAGCTCTAGTAATTGTTACTGCTGGCAACAAATACATTACACCTGTTCTTAAATTTTGATTGGCTTTTCTAATAGTTTGTATAACATGGTGTAAAATACTAGGTGCATTTTAGTACAGTTAAATTTAAAATATTATTCTTATAAACAATTGCAATTAAAAATTAATAAATTGTCTGCTAAACTGGCATATTTATATCATAATATTATTATGTCAGAATAGAAAGAGATACTTATTATACTGACTTCTGGATATATTGACAAAATTTTTATTTTTGAGTAATGTGTATATTTTTTCTTATTTATTATAAAAGCATTTATAGTAGTTTTGTTTTTATTATATGTTTTTATTATATATTTTTTTTAGATTTTCTAAGGTTTGAATACAAAAAATTCTTACTACAAAATTTACATATTAATGTTAGTATGTAGAGTTATAGTTAGAATAATATATATTTAGGTATAAAAAACTATAGATATATTTTAGTAAAAATTATTTTTTTTTTGTTTCAAGTGTTTACTTAGAGCATAGAATTTTATTCAGTTTACTTATTAGAAATTACATATAAATAAAAGTACAATTAGCTATACCTGCAACTATTGGTTGCCTATTTAGATAGCTATTCAAAGATTTTACACTAGCTCCATACCTGCAATTTATATACTAGCATTGCCTATTTAAGCTCTTAGATTTTTTACTTCTTGACCAATTTCAACTGCTTTACCAAATATTTGTAGTATATATATAGTTAGTTTGAATTTCCTAAAATTTTTTTTATAGTTTTTAAAACTATTTTATTCTTGCGGTAGCATAGTATCTGTTTTACTAAATAGTTATCTACATTTCAGTAACTTGTACTATAATATTAACCAATACTTGTAATTAAAGTATTCTTGAACCATTACTATTACTTACTTTTGCTCTTGTAAGGTTCACTCTGATCCTAGCATCTACCTCTATCTTCCTTCTGGTTCTTATACTGATACATCCCAAACTTTCAAACTAGTTAGCCCAAATAGATTAATTTATCTACTATAGTATTAAATGCTATTATAGTTTTTCTTCTTTTGGTATCTATGTTTGTATTATAGGGTTTTTTTCTAATATGATTCTAGTAGCCAAATTGGTAAACTCCAACTATTAAGAGTTTTATTATCTGGTTTTTTAGCTCTAATTTCTAATATTTTGGTTTTAGTAGTATTGTTAAAGATCTTTGCTACTTCCTTACTTGAAATTTGCCAAATAGGTTTCTATTTTTCTGGTTCCTTGGATTTGTCTATATAATAATAAACAATTATATTTAAAAGCTTTTATTCTAGATAATGAACTAAAATTGCAGATAGTACACCAACTGATTGATAATAAAATAGTTACCAAAATACAGATTTATTTTTTATAGTATTGCTAATAGTATTTGAACTCTAGATTTGCTTTTTGAAAGGTGACAACTTAACAATTTTTCTATGTCTATACTCTAGTAAATTTTTTTTTTGCCAATTAAAAAATTTTTTAATAAATATTTTATACAATTTTTTTTAATCATATAACTATTATATAATAAGAAATATTTATTTTATTTATTATTTATTTGATAATTGAAAACATATTAGGTTTTTAATTATATTAGCGAATTTATAGTTGTAAAATTTTTTGAAAGATTTGCAAACTACAAATAAGTAAAATATTTTGTTAATATATTTTAAAATACAGTTGACCCTCACCAAACCAATTTTGTTAAAACTGATAACTTGCTATAATTAATTAAAAATTGTCGGGATGGTGCTGAAATCGGATGATGCTGAAATCCACGTGATCTCCATATGCAACAGATTTCCTAAAATTTCTGAAAATCGTGTAAACAATCGATCTACACTACGTAATCGAATGCTATAACAGTATAGCCGATCGGGTTAATTCAATATATGCCTATATGCTGCATAAATCACATTCTTGATATCTATATACAGAAGACCTTCTAACTGTATCAAAAAGGCAACCCTAACCCAACCCTAACCCTAACCACGAACTATACTAGATTTAACTAAATTTTTTTTTTATTAGTGGTTTTATAGACGCTTTTTGCTTCATGGTTAGGGTTAGGGTTAGGGTCACCTTTTTGATACAGTTAGAAGGTCTTCTGTATATAGGTATCAAGAATGCGATTTATGCAGCATATAGGCATACCAACCGGTTATAGCATTCGATTACGTAGGTAGATTGATTGTTTACATGATTTTTCGGAAATTGTAGGAGATCCGATGAAACGTAGATCACGTGGATTTCAGCATCATCTAATTTCAGTATCATCCCCGACAAAAATTAATCTACTATGCCTGTTCTATAATTAATATTCAATAACCTGCAATTTCTGATATTTGATAATCTTTATATCTAAATTCCCAATAGAATATATCCAATCAAATTGCATAAATACTTACTATTTTTCATGCGATGTAATGTTTATTACAATACAAATATTATATAATGATTAGTATATACAAAATCATATGATCTATTTTGTATTTGTATATTAAATTCTAAAATATTTTTGGTTAATTCATTTTAAATCTAATACCCTTCCAAATTTAATACAAAACCTGTTCACTATGTATACCAGTTTGGAAAGGATTGACTGTATTTCAAAATTTTAAATTTTTGAAATATTTTACCAAATATTTCAAAATATTTCAAAAATGATTTTGAAATATTTTAGAACTATACATGTTAATCTAATCCAAGTAATAGCTATGTTACTATGTCTGTTTGCACTATAACTACTAATATTTTTAAAATGTTTCAAAATTTTGTATAATGCATTGAAATTAATCTACAAATTCTGTATTACAAGATCAGATTAGATCTTTTTTTGTTTATAATTAGATTTCTATTTAGTTTTATATTATTTTTTCATTTTTTGTTTGTTTTTTTATTTGGTTTTTTTTAATATAAAGGTGAAACCATGCTTTTATCTTTATTAGATTTAATAGAAACTTTTTATATATCTAAAAACTTTTATTGTTTAAATCTATTATTAAGAGTAAAAATTTAAACATATATCTAAATATAATTTAAATACTGTCATCTCTTTCTAATTTGAATCTCTCTAAACTGAACACTGTTAAACTCTCTCTAAACTAAACAAAATCTTCTAGAATATTTGGAAATTTTATTATAAAGTTTAGATAAGCCATATATAACTTTTTGAAAACTGAACTTTTCCAAATTTTTATATAGTAAAAAAAAGCAGTCCCAGCAGTTCGGATTAGAGAAAGTTGACTGTACTTATTTGTGGCCTAAACCTACTAGAGTAGCCAAGGCTTATCTAGATTTGGTTATAAAGAAGAATATCAGAGAAGTATGTTGAGTATTTAATTTATTTAGGAAGTCATATTTCAATTTTATAATAGAAGTTAGTTTAGTAATGTTATTAGAAGGTATTTAAAAGTGTATGAGTCAGTGAGTTATAATTTTGAAAAGGTTGTAAAGATGTAAATTAGTTTTGAGATCTGAAAATACAATAGGTAATCCAAATCATTGTACTGTATAGATTTGTTGATTAATACTAAAAAGTAATTTAATAGTAAAAGAACTTGCAGATTTGATAGATAAAGGCACTGCCAGAAATCAGCTGATTCAATTTTGGCCAAAATTTTGACC
Source organism: Gigaspora rosea (assembly GCA_003550325.1). NCBI lineage: Eukaryota > Fungi > Glomeromycota > Glomeromycetes > Diversisporales > Gigasporaceae > Gigaspora > Gigaspora rosea. Next base: position 76,050 of record QKWP01001914.1, read on the forward strand.
TCCCTCTATTTTAGTCAGGTCTTTATATTAAATTTTCAGTTTTCAGACCCCTCCTTCTAGGAAATCAGCTGATTTCTGTCCCTCTCCTAAAGTATTGTATTTATAATTTCAAAAAAAATAAGACCAGATAAAGTAAAAAATACTGAAGGTCTATTTAAGAAGTAGTGAAACTAAAACTATCCAAATTTATAATTTGAGAATAGAGATTTTTAGCATTAGCTTATAAAGTTTCAAGTTTGCTAGAACTCAAAATAGTATATAATAAATTCTGTATAGTATGTCAGAAATAGAACAAATAGTCTAATGTAGTATATTACTTGCATTATAGCATATATGACAAGTATTAGGATATGCTAAATTTCTTTTGTACAAAATATATAAGCTAAAAGATTATTTAAAAGTATTTTTACTCTAAATAATTTAAGTGCAAAAGATTGGAAACTGTAAGAAAAGTTACAGATTTTTTGGTTATTGTTAATATAGAGCCAAGAAGCATTCTAGTTAATATGTTGGAAGATAACTATTCATTGCTAGAAGCATTTTTGTATTATCTAAAATGCTGTTATATGTGTATAGCATATTGTTATTATACTATATCAGATAGAAAGTTCAATAAAAATTTATCAAAATTAAGAGTATACAGTCGCACCCCCCTAAGTGCATGCCCTCGGGACCATAGTGAAAAAAAGCCAAAATGTGCACTTAGAGGGGGTTTGCACTTAGAGGGGTTAAAATTTATAATTGTTATATTGTTTGGGACCAAGAGGGGCCGTGCACTTAAAGAGGTTTTTCATATACCGTGCACTTAGGGGGTGTGCACTTAGGGGGGTGCGACTGTACTGGGTTGTATATAGTATATTGTATAAGTCGAAAATAAGATAAGGTGCAATTTGATAGCTACATGCTAGTTGATTAGCTTTATTGTTGAATTTATCATTTTGGTGTATAGTAACTTTATAAAATTTAATATTAAAATTGGATGATTTTGCAAAGTTTAATATGTGATTTAAATAAAATATTTAAGGATTTAGAAAGTGGTATAGTGTTAATGAGATTGTTGTATTTGGAGATTACAGATTGAGAATCTATAAAAAGTTAAATATTACAGTTTCTGGAAGTAGTACAAATTGCAAATAAGATTGCAATAAGTTCAGCTTTAAAAGAACAAGGCCAAAATTTAGTTTGTGCTTAAAAGGTATATATAATAGATGTGTTTTGTAGATATATTCACTCTATGCTCATAGAGTATTAAGGACTGCTAAGGTTAAGAACAGAATTATTAGTGTAAAATATAAGTTTAGTTAAATTGCAATTTTGGTTAGCAATTGATTGTAGAGTATCAAGCACAGTACTAGATTGAAATATAGAAGAAATTGATACAGGAAAAATTACAATATTTGGTAAAGATAGAATGTGAATAGGATTTTTGTATACAATAAAGTAGACAAGATTTAAATACAGTAGTTAGCATTTAGATTAATTGATTTGTCAGAATTAACTCTGCCAAAAACTTTTGTAGCATGGCTAGTAGGTATAAGAATAGTATATTTATTTGCAATAGTATTTGAATTAAAGAACAATTATAGCATAGGAATGTAGTAATAGGTGCTAATAGATATAAATTTGCAAATTGTTCTTTAATAGAACATTGCCAATGGATTATTAATATATGGTCTGAAGTAGTAGGCTTACAGTGTGCTTTGTCTAGAATAATTTGATTATCCAAAGTAGTAATTAGCCATAGCTTGGTATATTTAAAAGAATGTTTAGTAGTACATTAGCAAAAAAAAATATGCGTAAAACTCCGTAAGTTTTTATGCAAGCGTAAACTTACAAAAAACTTACGATTAGTTTGGAGTATTACGTAGGGGTAATAATTATGAAAGTTTACGCTAAGTAACTTCGGAGTATTACGAAAGTGTAATAATTACGAACATTTACGGTATAGTAAATTCAAAATATAGTGAAATGTAATTAGTCAAAAACTAACGAAAAAATGCGTAAAACTATGAGATATTACGAACAGAAAACTTGGGAAAACTAGGAATATTTCGCAATATTTTTGCATATTTTCGCAAATTTTCGAAATTTCTTAAAAAATAAATAAATGATATACATATTCACATAATTATACTTTTTACAGATTTTTGCAATATTTTGCAAATTTTCGCAATTTAATATAAAATTTTATATTTATTTATTTATTATTATACATTATATTTTACATTTATTAAACATACATTTTTAATTAATTACATATTTTATTATATATTACATTATTATACATATTATTTTTACATTATTACAAATATTTTAAACTACTTTTGCACTTCGGCGCATTTAATTCTATTACTATATACAAAAAACTAGCTCTATATACTTATTTTCACTCACTTCACAGTTAGCTATTATCTTCACTTCTTTGTTTTCTATCGTTCTTAAAAGTGTTAGAAGTCATAGTTGGTATGTGCAAGATTTCGAAAAGTTGTTTGTTTTTCTCGCAAAGTGCCGAATAAAATAAATTAATAAAAAAAATTTTAAAAATAAACCAAAAAAAAACAAAACAAAAAACACAAAACAAAAAAATAAATGAAGTGAAACCTTGCAAAACTTGCAAAAACTTGTGCCTATTTCTCTAAAGAAGTGTTCTTAAAAATTTAAAAATTGCTAGGGTGAGTTCTTGAAAGTGTCAAAAGTCGTAGTTGGCATGTGCAATGGTTCGAAAAGGTTTGTTTTCTTGCAAAGTGCTGAAATAAAATAAATTAATAAAAAAATTTAAAATAAATCAAAAAAAACAAAGACAAAAAACATGAAACGAAAAAATAATGAAGCGAAACCTTGCATGAACTTGCAAAAACTTGTGAAAACTTGTGCTCATTTCTTTAAAAAAGTGTTTTTGAAAATTTAGAAATTGCTGTAGGTATGTTCTTGAAAGTGTTGAAAGTCGTAGTTGGCATGTGCAAGGTTTTGAAATGTTGTTTGTTTTTCTCGCAAAGTGCCGAAATAAAATAAAATAATAAAAAAATTTTAAAAATAAACCAAAAAAACAAAAACAAAAAACATGAAAACAAAAAAATAAATAAAGCGAAAACTTGCAAAAACTTGCAAAAACTTGAAAAACTTGCGCACATTTCTCTAAAAAAGCATTCTTGACAATTTGGAAATTGCTGGGGGTGTGTTCTTGAAAGTGTTGGAAGTCATAGTTGGCATGTGCAACATTTCAAAAGTTGTTTTTTTTCTTGCAAAGTGCTGAAATAAAATAAATTAATAATAAAAAAATTTTAAAAATAAACCAAAAAAAAAAACAAAAACAAAAACTATGAAACGAAAAAATAAATAAAGCGAAACCTTGCAAGAACTTGCAAAAACTTGCAAAAACTTGAAAAACTTGCACTTATTTCTTTACAAAGCGTTCTTGAAAATTTAGAAATTGCTGAAGTGTGTTCTTAAAAGTGTTGGAAGTCGTAGTTGGCATGCACAAGGTTTTGAAAAGCTGGCTGTTTTCTTGTAAAGTGCCGAAATAAAAATAAAATAAAAAAATTAAAAAATAAATAAATAAAACAAAAACAAAAAATGAAAAACAAAAAAGTGAAAAATAAACAAAATAGAAGATCTAATTATAAACAAAAAATCTAATTTGATCTTGTAGTACAGAATTTGAACATCATTGAACTATTTCGAACTATTTCGAAAAATCAGTCTAATGCGTGATCCAGGTTACAGATCTACTGATCCAGCTTGGTTTCCTAGTCCTAAAATATTTTGAAAGTATTTGAAATATTTTGTAGCATATTTTGAAATATATTTCGAAATTACTTTCATAATATTTTGAAAATTTGATATCGAAATATTTCAAAATATATTACGTAATAGTTTGCTTATATTACGGTTTATAAAATCTTATGTAAAATTATGCTATTATAAATTTGCTGACGTATAAAGAATAATAAGAAAAAAATGCATTTTATAGAGTTCAAGTACATATTTGGATAGCACTTGAGTGTGCATTTAGAGTGCACCTAGAGAAGTCTGACTTTATTTACAACCTGTTCTTAGCGTTAATAATACACATTGATTGATCATTTATTATAGTATAGGTGGTAATCAAAATTGTACAAATTAACTGAACTTGATTATTGCATACTAACTTAGTATAGTGTATATTGGCTTTTCGCAAGCATTTATAGTAAACAAAAAAAAATTTTCTTTAACGAATTTAGTTTCAAAAAAAAATATACAGTATTCAGTTAGTGAATTCATATAAAAAAATAATAATAATATTAATAAAACAATACCTTTTTTTTAGATCTCATCAATCGAAATAAAAACCTGTATATATTTACAATTCAGGATATACACATAATATTGGTACTTTAAACTCTGCCACATTTTTTCACAAACAAGAAAAAATCCATATTTGGTTAACACAATCACAAAATCTATCAATAACTATTACCAACATAGTAAAAACAGATGATAAACTGTATAAACTCAAAATAACGTCTAGGGACATAGTTTGAATAATAGCCAGAATTAGGCTTAATTCGATCAAAGTTCAAAATTACATTTTTGAAAGTTATTTCAAATTTATAAGAAAAGTCTAATTTAGAAATGTTGAATAACTCCAATAACATAAAGTAATTATGGGTATTGTGGCGGATTGTACAAATTCAATGATATCTTGTGATCCATTGATCAGAATTAGGCAATTTTGGTACCAATCGATTCGTCTCATCGAGACGGACCGATCGGTACTAAAATTGTTCGATTCTAATCGATGGGTCGCAAGGAACAAACGTTTAAAGCTTTTTAAATTATCATTTCTTATATAATTTAGATACTTGGTAAAGGCAATAACGGCTTTTTATATGCACGCAATTCATTTTTTTAGTATTAATTAAGTAAACTTATTAAAATTTAGGCTTTTTTTATTAATAATATCTGTGACTATTATGGCGGGTATGAGCGATTATTTAAAAGATAATTCCTCGTATTACCGTAAAAGTTGATTCCCTAAAAATAATAAACCCACCATGAATGACTCGGGTGCGAACTACAGAATCCTTATTAATTAAATACGGTTGTTTTCAAATAGTTAGAATGTCTACAATAAATACAAGTGTAACCTCTGGGCGAGTATAGACCCTGGGTCTACTAAAGGGTTTAAACATTGGTGAACCCAGGCCTTGTATATGAACTTTTACAAGCAGCCCTATCTAGAGATTAGATTTAAAATGATTAAGTTAACTTGAATCTAATGATTAAAATAATCTCATTTGAATAGGTTCGCGTTATTGCGTAATCATTACTTAGATTCAATATTACCCACTAATTTATTAAACTCAAATAAATTACATTTGCTTGTTCATTACAAAATAGTCGCGTCATAAATAACCTACTACGTATTGATCAAATTTAATTTTTTTTTTGTTTTCGTTAATTCTTATATCTTTACAATAAAATCTTCGCAAATAAATTTTTTGAGAACCTAATTAAATAAAAAAAAATGTTAACTAAATCTAAAAAAATTGAAAAAAATGACCAAGCTACTCATCGAGAAGCTATTCAAGCTGCTCTTCAAGCACTTGAAAAATCTGAAAGTCCTAATGTATGTGCAACTGCTCGAAGGTTTGGTGTTGCAGAGACAACACTTAGGCGCGCAATAAAAAATAATGGACCTCCAAAACGTTCTGGCCCTACTACAATTTTAAGTGAAAATGAAGAAGCGCAGTTAGTTGGTTACTGTATAAATATGCAAAAATTAGGGTTTGGACTAACAAGAGCGGGTGTAAATCATTGCATAATGGAGATTGTACGCAATAACAATCGTGATCATCCTTTTGGTGACAAGGGACCTGGTCAGGCCTGGTGGGCACGTTTCATGAAGGAACATTCTGAATTATCTTTTCGTGTACCTCAAGCCTTGTCAGAGGCACGAGCACAAAGGGCCAATACAACCATTGTAAAGGACCACTTTGATAAGCTTCACGATGTAATTCAGAAACATTCTCTTACTGCCGAACGCATCTGGAACATGGATGAAACAGGCTTTGTTATTGCCCCTAAGGTCCAAAAGGTTCTTGCACAAAAGGGCGCACGTCAAGTTCATAAAGTCTCTCATGGTAACGTCCATGATCATATCTCTGTTGCACCAACAATCTCAGCTGCCGGTGGTTATGTTCCTCCATTAGTTATTTATAAGGGCGTTCGTGTTATCCCGGGTTTATTAGATGGAGCTCCAGCTGGTAGTGTTATGGGTTTTACAGATACTGGATACATGAAAGAAGAACTTTTTCGAATGTATCTTGAGCACTTTATCAACTCAATTCCACCCGCTCGTCCTGTTCTTCTAATGCTCGACGGACATAAAAGCCATATTAATTATTGTAGCATTAGTTTTTGCCGTGAAAATGGAATTTTGCTTTACGCACTTCCACCCCATACTACGCATATCCTCCAACCATCAGAACTCCCTTTTGCCAAACTTAAAAAGGAGTATGATAAAGGCTGTGAAATGCTTTACAATAATAGTAAAGAGTTAGTAACAAAGCATTCATTTGCAAAAATACTTGGGCCCGCATTCCTTTCTACTTACACTCCAGAAGCAATTACTAACGCATTTAAAGCTACGGGGATTTGGCCCTTTAATCCCAGTGCTATTAGTAATGACCGTCTCAATCCTTCATTAACTACCCACCAATTTGATATACCTACGTCCCAGCAACATATTCAAGCATTCGACCAAGTACATGTGCAAGCTAATCCACAACCTACCCAAGTTTTTGTTAATTCCCAACCAACTAATCCATACCTCACCCGAGCCAATCTTGTTAACGAAGTAGAGTTTTTAAGATCTGAGATCGAAGCCCTTAGGATAGAAAATAAGATGCTGAAGGAGGAAAATGTGTTGATAAAAGAGGAATTGGAGACCTTCAAGAATCCCGGTACTTCTCCCTTAAAGCTAGTGCTCAAGTACCCAACTTCTTAGCGTAAAGATCAAGAGGCAAATGGACAACCAAAGAAAAGAAAAACTTTGCCATTTGGACGGCTTCTTACTAGTGATCAATCTTGGCAAGAGATAAAAGAGGCAGAAGAGTTGGTGAATAAAAAAGCTGAAGACGTGAAAAGGAGGAAAGAAGAGGCTGCTTTAAAACGTGCTAATTGTGAACTTGAAAAAGCACAAAAACAAGAAATTAGGGAGCAAAAAAAACAAGAACGAGCGAAAAAAAATAATGCTAGTTAGTGGATTGTACGTACGTACGTACGTACGAACGTACAGTATCTAGTACCTACATATGTGCAGATCATAGCATTTGATTGGCTGTTGATTGATGTATATCATTCCGCCACAATACCCTTAATCATTAAAAATCGCAATTTTTAATTGCTTTCAAGAAAATCAAAAAATAATAATAACTTTTATATGAAACCGATTTAAATTTTTTGGTGGCGTAAAGCAAATCATGTCTATTATTTGTAGGACAAATTTGACATATTAATAATTTATATTGTAAATTTTTATTATTGTCTATTCTTAACCCCGCCACAATACCCATATTTACCTTAGTTATATTTTGTAGGTGCTTACAGCTAACTTGAAAATTAGTAGGACACAGGATGAATTTTGTTAAAGGTAGTTTTCAATAATAAAATTTTCGGCCAGTATAAGATTATACTGAGTGATATGGTATATAATTATTATACGACAAAACAAAACCTGAGTTGTGAAATAGTGAATTCACCCTACCCGATCTACAAAGTGGCTTTCACAACAGGTTTCATCCTGTTCCATTATAATTACCACAAAATTCATCATGTGTAACACTAATTCCAAAGCAGCCCCAAAAATCTCGCTAATAATCAATGTAATTGCCCAGCAACTAGTCAATTAATTAATCAATCATTTATATACTGCGACAATTCGATCATGATGTCGATTGTTTGTGAACTTTAAGGTGGCTACTCTCATAGATATCAGATATACAATTAAATTTTATAAGCAATCAAATTTTAAGTTCTTAATCATTTGTATCTATCTACAGTAATAAATACCGATACAGCATGATCGACATGTAATGCATTTCATAAACACATTAAGTTAGTGTAATTCTGAAAGGCAATAATAAAAAAAGATCATTTTTTTATAGTGATCCTTATACACTTTAATCGAGACAAAACTTGCTAAAGCGATATTTGGTTAAACAATTATCATACAATAGATATATAGTATCACGTGGACCAATCAGATCCAAGATTTTGCAGACCCACGCTATTCTGGCCCATCCTAAAACCATCATCACGTGATATTCATCACTCCATTCCTGGGATATCTGCTCATAATTCCATTATCTGGATAATTATCTAGATTATATATTAATTATTAGACATATATTTTGTACTAGGTAAACCTATAATATAAATTTTGTGTATCGCAGAATTGTGTCATACATTTTAATATTAAACCAATACTTGCAAGATAATCCGTACGGAGCAACCCAGGATTGCTCCAGATCATTCCATATATGGAGCAACCTGGGTTTTAAGTAATAACTTTGCTCCGGGATATTATATATTTCTTGAGATCATAACAACTTTAATGGTACATAGTATACCTGTAATAAATGTTAATACAAATTTATATATTCCATATTTAGTATGAAGCTTTATACCAGGAATGGAATGATATTGAAAATTTCACGTAGTATATAGCTAAACTGCAATTTAAATAGTTTTCGTACACAAGACCTTGCATCTTATTAGACAAATGTATATGTCGAAGCAAGAATGTGAATACATATAGAAACTTCGCATGTTACATCCTCATATCCGGTATAACACTTGCTCCTGTATTTAGTATTGCATAAAATTGTTAGTCTAACTTTTACCTGATTCTGTAATTTATTTCTCATAGTCGTCGTTTAATTGCTGATGGTGATTGCCATTACACCAATGTATATAATATTCTGAAGATCCGATTTTGACATTGACATTACCCCATAACAAGATAGAACACCAAGTTCGCATTTACTATACTAAATTTAGCAGCATCAATAACATAGTACACTAATACATATTAAATATTTACGAACACATACCTTTAAAAGGTTAAATTCATATACACGCTCATACTTTCCAAGCAAGCAAACATTTACAATTCGTACATCATACATATAAATATCTCAACCTGTAATTTGAAAATAGCGACGATTAAAAAAAGTATACGACATTTTCTCATCATATGAACAAAATGATTGGTAAAAATGTACAGGTCACTTTTGACTAACGATAATTTTAAAGTAATTATTATCCGGATAAATTATCTGTTGAACAAAATCATTATCCATTATCTATATTATCCAAATAATCTGGATAAAAAATCTAGCAGATCCGAACACTACTTGTGGTAATTAATTCAAGGATATAGTAAAATTTTTCCTCTACTTTTTTAAGAATATTTGATTTGCATGAATGTTGTAATCTATACTATAAATCTTTATTTTTTTTTCGCTTGCCATAATTAATTTATATATACCAGGAACATGATACGTATAGTTTACAGGCAACTATCTGTGTGCAAAATCTTGTATATGATTGAATAGCATGGTCACATGTTCAAATTGATCATATGGGAACCCCACAGCAAAACAAACCAGTGGGCAAAAAAAATTTTTTTTTAAAAAGCTCAATTTCTCGAAGAATTGAAGTATTAGAAATGCAATTTTTATAAAATTACAAAATCAAAATTTTTTGCCCACTGGTTTGTTTTGCTATGGGGGTCCCCATATGTACTTTTCGTTACTTTTACGTATTCGTTAAGCTTGTCATACATTGCCCAATGAAACAAAAACAGATGAATTAGTATGTTGATTTAGATCTGTTTGAATTTGTGTTATAAAATATTACAGGTTTTATGCGAATCTTTACATGAGCTTTTCTGGTAGTTAAAATTTATAAAGCTTGTGGCAGTGCATGGCTTTTAAATTTAAAATATACCTGTTATAACTTACTACCTTTGGCAATCAATTTATGAGTAAAAAAAGATGCAGTATGATTGTTAGTGATCTATTTCTGTATTTGAGATAGATTTAATCCAAAAAAGGTATAGTAATTTATATATAGTATGGAATCTTTCAGGATAGTGATTTGGGCGATTAAACTGGCTGGGAAAAAATGCTCAGGCGGTCAACTAAGCTGGCCTTTTTGCTAGCAAATTCTTCTACTATCCCTTAGATTATAACACAGGCAAATTTGCCTGCGTATTTTAAAATTTTTAATAAAATTTTAAATATTGATTTTAGCCATATCTTTTCTAAGTAAAAAATATTCTTTAAGTTTTGTTTTAGTAACTTTGTTATAAATTTTTTTTAAAATCATTAGAAAACTTTAATATAATAAATGTTTAAAGTTCTTGTATTGGCATTTTTACTATTAAAATTTTTCTTTAGATTTTTTCAAATTTTATATGTTCCCGTCTATAAAAAAAATCTTTACTTCTAATACAAGTCTTAATTTTTACAAGTAAATCATTAAAGTTGCAATAATGAAAGTTGTCATCCTTTATATAAACTACAATATTGTCTTAAGAACTATAGTTCTAAAACTAAAACTAAATAAGATCGCAGAAAAATTGTAATAAAATTTTTTAAAAAAATTTTTTCTTAAAATTATCTATTTTCAGCTTATATGTAACTATAATTTATTTTCTTATAATATAAAAACTAATTTTGCAAAAAAGTAATCCTTATTTTCAAATATAATTGTACAAAGTTTTATTTAATTATTTTAGTATTTTAAAAAAGTAAATCAGAGCTAAAAAAGTGCAAAAA
>QKWP01001914.1:87889-99939 GCA_003550325.1 Gigaspora rosea
GGTGGTTAGATCATCCAAATCGGCCCAGTGGATGGCGAGATATCGTCGAAAAACGATTGGCCGACTATATAAAATCTCTATGTAAACAATATAAGTTTACAGAGATTTTATATAGTCGGCCAATCGTTTTTCGACGATATCTCGCCATCCACTGGGCCGATTTGGATGATCTAACCACCATTAGATGTGTCTTGACGAGCTCTACAACTTTCAATTAATCGACATGTTTCGTTAGCATAGTAAGAAAAAAAGTTTTAGATGGGCGCACGCCGCATTCCGGAACATGTGATTTTCATATGTAATTTCCGTCACGGGATTTTATATAGTCGGCCAATCGTTTTCGACGATATCTCGCCATCCACTGGGCCTATTTGGATTATCTAACCACCGTTAGATGCGCCTAGACGAGCTCTACAACTTTCAATTAGTGGACATGTATCATTAACTTAGTATGAAAAAAAAATTTAGATGGAAGAACGCCACATTTCGCCTTTCTTTACTTGACAGGCGGATTATCAATTAATTAATTTTTTTTAATTTTAATATTTGAATGATCATCTAACATTTAGCTACCAATTTTTATTATTATGTCACGCAGCTACTCATAGATAACAGATAATGTCTTTCAACAGATAATTATTTTTTATTAGCACTTAGAAGAAATCGTTAGCGCTTTGTGGTATGCTTGATTGCTTTATATGTAAATTTTGGGATGGTTTCATTGTTCATGTTTGGTAATTGATATTCTCCAGTTTACCTCTTTTAGGAAATTTTGGGTTTTACTAATTTAACTGATTGTAAAGGAGGTATAATTGTAAAGGAGGTATACTTAGCGCTAGCGCTAGCTAAAGTCTTGAGACAAAAGCAAGCAGCTACAAAGCAGCTCAGGCGCAGCGCAAATCAAAATATATATGCGACGAACGAAATGAATGACGATTAAAAAAGGGCATACTATGAAATTACCAAATTAGGTGATATCTATATCTATACTACAAGGACGAGTTTTTACCTAACAGGTTTTTGCATTTTTTCATATATGTGGATCAAAATCCTGTGACACTTGTGACCTGTATTACTGTGCAATAAAAAAATTTTTTTTCTCGCACCCGATTCCATGCCACATTACTATGGTCCCTGTTTATTAAGTCTCGATCCGGGTAAATACTTTGCCTAAACAAAGATAGGAATAATTTGGGGATGCAAGTTTGTTATGTCGAAAAGATAAATTTATGTTTTCTTTTTTAAAAAAAAATTTTAGTAATTATTTTCTAGACAAGACACCTGACAGATTCCTGCCGTTGCCAAAGAACAAATGTGGATGTGTTTTACGCGCGGAATGCAAAAATTTTTAATTACATTGTTAAAATATATATGAATATTCGAATATAGTCTTTTTAATATATGAAAAGTTAATTAGCATTTAATATTTAGTGATTCATTTTTATTCGCTTTTATTTCTAATTTTTTTACTTTATTATTATTTTCGCTTTTTTTATTAATTGGTAAATGCATACCGGTTCTAAAATGACAAATGACATTTCACGATTCGCGAATAACACATGCAATAATATGCTAAATCTCATTGTCTGGCTACCTGACGAATGACATAAGTTAGAATACAATGTACAAAGTAAAAAACTTCATGCGTAAATCATTTTTTTATATTGATCAATATAGAGTTATTTTGATTGGATTTAGGCATTAATATATATCAACTAATCATATAAATATCTTATCCGGATATAACCATTACCCTTTATTTGAATAGGATATAAAACCAGTTATTAGATTTTGTTAAAGGTTACAACCTTTCGGATAAAAAGTTATCCGAGTACAAGCACTAGGTGTAACTAAATTTCACATGGTTTTATATCCAAACGATGTGGCCTTCGGCACATAGTTTTAATATAAATAGCGGGTTAGTGATCTCTTGAATGTTTTGCATGTTGTATAACCTGAGTCACACCGACCTAGTTATGCCCAAAATCACCAAATTTTAACTAACAAACTTGCTAACTGATATACTAAGTAAAATTGCTTGAATTGTAATTTTTATTATAATATTACTCAGCACTACAAGGCTAGTATTAATGCTTTGCAAGTTTGGTCCGAGGTCTGAATCCGAATTGTCAGATCAGCTTGGGTTATACAAAATGCATAATTTTTTGAACCATTAACTTACTAAATATAAACCCGTATATAATTAGTTATACCCAGATATTCATACAATAACATATTTGAAATGCATTGCATTCATATAACATATGCTGTTAGTTGGGTGTATCTAGGAATGCTAAAAGTTTGTCTGGTTATCTTTAGATAAACAGATTATCTAGATCTGAACACTAACCATAAGTAGCAAGCACAACAAGTATAGAGGCTCATGCCAGAATGTAGAAGATGCGCACAGCCACAAGTTTATCACAAAAAACGCTTTCATAGAACATTAAACAAAACCCAGGATACGTTTGATACATGTGATGTTAATGTGCATCAAATAATATGCCATCCAATAAGATTCAAGATTTCGTACACCTGTTAGCCATACAATTCGTACTTCATACTACGTTCCTAGTAAATATAAAATTAAAACCAATTAAAAATAAATAAAAAAAAAATTTTATTTTTTATTCGATTGTGAAGAGCTAGCGAACTGAGTAAGAAATATTTAAATAAACATTTAATTTTACAGAAATAACAATAACAAACCAATTATTTGAATCGATACTTTTTATATTAATTTTTAAGAAATAGGAACTTGGGAAATTAGTAAACCCAAAATTCTGAGCTGTGTACATACTTTGGCTGTAAAATTGTACGTACGAAGTTCTTATTCTCAGATGAATACATTATATAATTTTATTTTTTTTTGCTTCTCTTTTTATGAATGTAATGTTAACTACTGAATAGAGCTATTACCCGGATCAACGAATTATGAAAAATCATCGATTTTTTAAAATTGGTGTAACATCTACATAGTAATGTAACAACTCTAAACTCGCCCCTTGAAAATGTAAAGTGCCGAATTACTGCATAATAACTGATGTCCTAATTATCCTTTTTTAGACAATAAGAAAAGCTCAAAATATAATGAACTACATAGTGATTAAATTATTACACGCATGGAGCATAGTTTCCTGCTTACATATATAAATCATTCTTTTACATTTTTTTTAGCAAATTTTATTGTTTTTTACATGCCTGAACATTGCGTCTCTTTTTCTTGTTGGATTGTTTTTGTGTTGATAAGACAACTTCTATAGCTATTTGACACGAGTTTGCTTCGGCAAGTTGTGTGATTGAACATGCGCACAATCTTCTTGCTTCAACAAAGCAGATGGCTTAGTGCTTTGGCAATAGTAGTTTGTTTGTTCTGCAAAAAATATGCAATCTAGCTATTTTTTAATACCACCTTGAAATTTACATAAATATAATATGATGCAGGGAATCGCATTAAATAGCTTAGAGTCTGTGTAATCCCTCCCTTAAAAGCATGTCATATATTTTATTTATTTTTCTTTCTATAGTAGTTGGTAGTTTTTAAAATCCTTATAGTAGAGCGAAGACTATATTAGGTTAATTTTAAAATTCTCATACAATATTTTAGTCAAATATTTTTAAGTTCTCATAGCTAGCGAAAAACTTTATTTACTGGTTAAAAAGCAGATCTATAAGAGCTGACTTCTTTTTTTACTTTATCTTAACTGGCTTATTTTTAACACTTAAATTAGAATCTTTAGATCAGATAATGTAAATGCTTTTTCAAATGCACTTTTAGCTCTATTATGTTGGGCCCAAATCTTAAACTGACCAAGTGATAAATTGATTTTCTGGTAGCATCTTTTTTTAAATGTAACAAGTTTCGTTTTTGGTTTAGCATCTTTCTTTGTATCATTTTTAAATCTGTATTTATTGCTTTGACATTTTTTTGTAAACTAGATGAACCTTTTTCTGGAATGTATTCTTTAAATCATTGCCAAGACTGTTGTCTACTTCATATGTAAGTTTTGATCAAATATACTAATAGATAATTTTCAGCTTCTTTTGATAGTTGAATACTGTTATATACGGATTCTGAAAGCAATTCTTTATTTTTACATTTAATATTATAATAAAACTCATATGCTATTATAAGGTGCTTATAAGTTTCAAGTCATGTATATGATTTCTTACTTTTATTCCTTTCATCTTACAATAATTGAGCGTAAATATATGATTCAGGTTTTTTAACAATAAAAAAATAGCTATAAAATTTCTTTATAATTCATTACTTACTTTTGTCTATTTCAAGTTTCAAAAAAAAAAATATCTCAGTAGATACATTATTTTTAAAAAATTAATAATCAAAACTTTGACTAGTCTAACACAATACAAATGAATTTTATATGATTTTCATATAAAATGACAATTTTTGTATTATAATTAAACTTGTATAACATTTGAGTTGCCCCCGTAATTTTACTAAACCCTAGGTAATATTATTTAAAATAATAAATAAATATATATTTTGATAATAAAAATAACAAAAATTAGAAAAGTTTTCAGAAAATATAATTTATAGATTATTTTTTAAAACAAGAAATTTATAAAATTAAAGCAAATATATTTAAAAAATTTTGCAATACTTCATATAATTTCTTTAATAGATTAAATACTTTAAGATATTTTGGAATATTGCAAAAGGCATTTTTTTGACATAATCGCAAATTCATAATACAATTTAAAAATTGAACAATTTAAAATATTAAAATATAAAAAAAATTTTATATTTTTACACTATATTTCGAAATAAATTATAGTTGTTAAAATATAACAATTTAAATGAAACTATTTATTTAAAGCAAATTTCCTTTGGCTTTATTTACTAAATTACAAGAATTTATATCATATTTTATTATTGTTTATAGCTTATACTTTTGAATAGTATTACAAGTATGCAAAAGCTTTCATAGTATTGAAAAAGTTTTTAAGTATTTGTTTAAGTATTAATTTTATTAAATAGTTACTAATTATTTTATAATCTTTTGTAAATTTTCATGAAATCACAAAGTAACAAAAAATATAAATCAAGTGATTCATTATTTATTATATATTTATCGAATAAGCCTAAGAAAACGCAAAAAGTTTTGAAATATTTCAAAGTATTGAAAAATATTTTACAAGTAGACATTTAGCAATAATGTATAAAATTAAAGCAAATATATTTAAAACATTTCACAATACTTCACATAATTTCTTTAATAGATTACTTTAAAATTTTTCAGAATATTGCAAAAAGCATTTTTTTGATATAATAGCAAATTCATAATACAATTAAAAATTGAACGATTTAAAATATTAAAATATAAAAAAATTTTATATTTTTATACTATTTTTCGAAATAAATTATAGTTGTTAAAATATAACAAATTTAAACAAAACTATTTATTTAAAGCAAAATTCTTTTGGCTTTATTCACTAAATTACAAGAATTTATATCATATTTTATTATTATTTATAGCTTATACTTTTGAATAGTATTACAAGTATGCAAAAGCTTTCATAGTATTGAAAAGGTTTTCAAGTATTTGTTTAAGTATTGATTTTATTAAATACTTACTAATTATTTTATAATCTTTTGTAAACTTTTATGAAATCACAAAGTAACAAAAAATATAAATCAAGTGATTCATTATTTATTATATATATTATTGAATAAGCCTAAGAAAACACAAAAAGTTTTAAAATATTTCAAAGTATTGAAAAATATTTTACAAGTAGACAATTAGCAATAATGTATAAAATTAAAGCAAATACATTTAAAATATTTCGCAATACTTCATATAATTTCTTTAATAGATTACTTTAAAATTTTTCAGAATATTGCAAAAAGCATTTTTTTGACATAATAGCAAATTCGTAATACAATTAAAAATTGAATGATTTAAAATATTAAAATATAAAAAAAATTTTTATATTTTTACGCTATGTTTCGAAATAAATTATAGTTTTTAAAATATGACAAATTTAAACAAAACTATTTATTTAAAGCAAATTTTTTTAGCTTTATTCACTAAATTATAAGAATTTATAATGTTATATTTTATCATCATTTATAGCTTATACTTTTGAATAGTGTTACAAGTATACAAAAGCTTTCAAAATATTTTGTAGTATTGAAAAATACTTTAAAGTTTTTAAGCATTGATTTTATTAAAAAGTTACTATATAATTATTTTAATCTTTTATAAACCTTCATAAGTTTACAAAATTACAAAAAATATAAATCAAGATGATTCATTATTTATAATTTATAATTTGAATAATACTTCAAATATGCAAAATATTTCAAAATATTTTCATAGTATTGAAAAAAATACTTTACAAATTTCAAGCTATTTGTTTCAAAGTAATATTTGAATTTGGGTTATAAGCTGATTATATTAAAATTTTTTTTCTAGCATTTTATAAATTTTTATATACTTCTGTAAACTTTCGTAAGCCTTATGGTGTGTAAGAAAATCATAAATTTACATAAACTTTTTACGTCAATTTACGATTTTCTTACGCACCATAAGAAAATCGTAAATTTACATAAAAATTTTACGTCAATTTACAATTTTCTTACGCACCATAAGAAAATTGTAAATCGACGTAAAAATTTTGCGTAAATTTACGATTTTCTTACGCACCGTAAGGCTTACGTAGTTTTATGTTAACTTTTATGTAACTTTACGGTTTTCTTACGAACTGTAAAAACTTATGTAAGATTAAACTATTATAAATTTGCTGATGTATAACTATAATAGTTGGTCTAAGCACATGCTCCGATTTTTGGAATTTATAAAAAAAACTTATTTTTTTAAACTTTTAAAGCTAAATAATTTTTGATCTACTGCTCTATTTTAAATGATTTTACTGCCAAACTGTTTGTCTTTTTAAGACAATTCTAATGAGCTAAAAATCATAAAATTCCAATCACAGAATTATAAAAAAATGTGCTATCAAATAGGTGATACACCTGAAATTGGTTTGATATAGATCAACCCAATTTCAAGTGCATCATCTATTTGACAGTGTATTTTATCATGACCCTGTGATTGGATTTTTATAATTTTGGGCTTGTTGGAATCATCTCAAAGAGATGAACATTTTGGTAGTAAAATTATTTAAAATGGACTAGTAGATCAAAAATTATATAGCTTTAAAGGTTTAAAAAAATAAGCTTTTTTTATAAATTCCAAAAATTGGAGCATATGGATAAATTAAAATATATGTATATAGTTCACTCATATAAATGGCTAGTAACTTTATTTTCAACTAGGTAAACCATAAAAAAATTCTTCTTTTCAGAGTTAAATTTTCAATTAAGTAGATAAAAATTATCAAAAGTTGTAAGCTATTTCAAGAAAAGAAGATAGTAGTATTAAATTTGTTTTTTGAAAATAGAATATTTGGAGTATAAGGATAAAATAGATTTTAGAGATACTGATTCTTCTTTGATTGTAAAAGGAATATTCCAGTTTATATTAGGATTAATTATATAGTTAAGATATTGAACAGTAAGATAACTTTGAAATTTGTTGTATGTCTGTTGGGTCTATCAACTACTGGATTTGGATATAAGAAAATACTAATAGATAACCAAGGATTGGTTTGAATTTGTTGAATTTGAATATAGGTTGTAGTTCCAAGTAGATTATTATTGTTTAACTATTTAATAAAAGGTACTGAAGTTGAATATCTCAGATTTTTTTGATGTTATATATTTGAGAATGAAGAAATGTACTAGTAGGAATAGTATGACTAAATTTAGCTTTGTATTTAACTAAATCTAAGTAGTACTTAAAAATTTTATTACATGTAAATCTGTTAATAACTGTCGCAGATATAGATGCTGGTGAAATTAAACCATTTCACCAGGTGAAATAGTGAAATAGTTTCATCAGAATTACACCAAAATTTTATTTTGGTGAATTGGTGAATTGGTGAAATTGGTGAAATTGGTAAATTGGTAAATTGTTGAATTGGTGAAATGGTAAATTGAATTGGTGAAATAGTGAATTGGTGAAATAGTGGTGAAATGGTAAAATGGTGAATTGGTGAATTGGTGAAACAGTGAATTGGTGAAATGATGAATTGGTGGATTTGTTCAGTTCTATAAATGGTTAATAGTTCTGACCTCAAAGTGTGCCTGTAAAAACATAAAATGTAAAAAAACCTAACTGAATTCCAGGCTGAAATAATTCCAGACTCTGGAAATTCACTATTTCACCATTCTGCTGTTTCACCATTCTACCAATTCACCAATTTACCATTTCACCAATTCACCATTTCACCAATTCACCAATTCACCAAATACACCATTATACCAATTCACTAGTTACACCAGTTTCACCATTACCGATTGGTGATTAGTGAAATGATTTCATCATTTCACCACTCTAATTTAATTTCACCAGCATCTATAGTCGCAAATCATAATTTAAAATGAAATCTACAATCTATACTTAACCTGCTAGCCTTCTAAAACCTATTAATACTTGTTTATTATAATTTTTTTTAAAACTAACCCTAACCCTAAACCCCTAACCCTAAAAATGTACCCCAAAAAAATTTAGTTTTTGAGATTTTATACTATCATTTCATTTTAATCTGGATTTCATTATGATCTGTCACAATAACAATAACTATATTTTGTAGTCGATATTCAATAGTAGAAATAATAATGGTATTAATGATGTATCTAGCTTGGGTATTAGTAATCTGTTTTGTTTTGGTAATATTAATAAGCTAAAAAGACTTATTAAATATTAGTTGTGTTTGTTTGGTTTGCTTATTGTCAAGTGTAAACCAACATTTAAAAAATTTGAATGGTTGTTGAAATAGCCAAAGAGACATAGCTTGGTTGTTAAAAGTTATAGGAGAATAATTATTTGGTTTGCTATTAGTTAATAAAATTGATTTGAATAGATTAATTTGAATATTTGCTATAGTATAGAAGAATTTAGCAATTGAAATTATATTGGCAAGCTTATTGCAAGAGGGGAAATTCACAAAGTATTATCTATATAGACTAATATTAAGTAGTATTTTTTGACTTTTTTTTTAGTATAGCTTTTGAGATTAGTTAACCAAAAGGTTTTATCAGTATAGCCTGATAACTTGGTATGAATATAGGTAATAAAAGGATCATAATATATTTGCTATAAAAGAGAAGTAATAGTTTCACCTTTGGTCAATACTATTTTGAACCTGGTAAGGTAAAGTAAGATCAAGATTAGTAATAATTTGGTTTTAGTAAATTAGTAAGAATACTATTAATACTAGTTGATAAAACAAGTTAATGAAGGGCTTGTTTAAGTAAATAAAGTTTACAAAGTTATAGGCTTTGCTCATATCTTGTAAAAGGATCCAAATTTTTTGTAATTGCAATTAGCATTTTCTACTGAGTTGTTTAAAATATATATAGGAATAGATGTACTATTGCCTAAAGGGCTATATAGTTGTAAGGTGATAGAATAGGATATTGTGAGAATACTTGATTAAGTTAATTGATAAAAATTTTGGTATATAATTTTTGGGTATATTTAATAAGAATAATAGAACATGTGAGATTTAAATTGTCTTCAAATATATTGTTTTTAGGAATAAAAAAGATTCTTCCTTGCTTTTATAGTTTGGAAATATGGCCTTTAGAAGACACCAGTTGAATAAAGTAGCAAGTAAAGTAATACAAATAGAACTTAGATGTTTGATCATTTCATTGCTAATACCTATAGAAGTCCTATAGACTCACAGGCCTTGCTATTTGGAAGCTTGGCAATTGTTTAAAGAACTTTATTTTTTGTAATAGAGAAGAGAAGATATACTAGCTAAGAATTAATTAGACTATAGTGCTATAGCCAAAAGTTATTGAAAATAGTCTGATTGATTGATCTATAAGATGTCCAGTCATTAAAATGTAATGAAATATATTATTTGATTTCAATAGGATTGGTTACTAGTTAATTTTCAAATTTAATATTAAAAAAGTAAACAGGTATTTGATATTTGTTCAAAATACTATTAATAGCCTGCTTAGGTTTAAAAACAAGAGTTTCACATTTTTTCTTTGAAGCTTGGTTAATTTGTTGACAAAGAAGAAGTGAATAAGTGTTCAAGATAGTGTGCATAGTAAATTTGTTTTCTATATATTATAAGCATATTGAAGCTAGGAGTTAATATAAGTTGGATCAAGTAATATAAAAAAATGAAGATTAATTTTGGTATAAGAATTAATTAAGTAATATATGAGAGTTGATGTGTAGCAAGTACAAATTTGTATTGTTTTAATAGTTTTGATTAAATGGCCAAGTTTTTTAAGTCCAGTATGAAGAGCAGTGCATTGTAAGGTATACTTGTAGTTGTAGCTTCTTTTTGAAATATTTTGTTAGAAATTGTATGAATTGTAGCTTATAATGCTATACTAGATTTTGTGCCAAGTGATATTAATATTTTCTTGGGTATCAGTTGATAGTATAATATTATATTGTATAAATAAAAGTTCTGAAAACTTAGACCATTAATTTGTATATATTACTTTGTAATCAAAAATATAATAGCTAATTTTAGTTCGAAGCTATTGAGACTTAGAATAGGCATTAGGAAATGTTCATAATATAGAAGTATAAGATAGTTACTAGAAGTACTAGTATAACTATTATCTAAATAGTATAAGATAAGAAATTGTATATTGAATAAATTAGTTTAAATATAGTTAATTCTACTAGAACTAGTATTGTTTGACCAGGTATAATATGTATTATTGAGATGAGCTCCAATGTCAAACATGTTTGATTGATATAAAAAGTTGATAAATTGTATTTAAATAATAAACCAAAAGTATTATTTTGTATATTGAATTACCAACCAAGAATAATAGGATGAAGGTTTAGTTGTTTTGTTTGTAGTAACTAATTAATAATAGTATTTTGTGTATTAGTTCTTTTTGTCATATTAGTTAATAAAAGATAGACTAAAATAATTTGTAGTTTAATGTTGTTTTTAAAGAATAGATCCAGTACAATAGTCCTATTAGAATAATTAAAGCAGCTATGTACAAGGAGTTTAAGGTGATTGCGAATTATATAGTAATTAATGATGCTGCCTGAAACTATTTTGCCCCCAAAACCGAAACCGAAACTAGTTTTAAATAACCGAAACTAATTTCCAACTCTGAAACTATGTAAAAAACCTGAAACTATGTAAAAAACCTGAAACTATACTAAACTCCGAAACTATTTTGGAAATCAATGCAGGGTAGCTTATTATCGGGTATTGTTAAAAAAATTCTCACACATACCCGATTTAATAAATTAAGCACGATTAAAAAACAGGTTTTGACATACGCTTGTATGTACTAGAACTCTGCAAGTATCGGCATGATTTAGTAGTGCCGGCACTTAAGCTTTAGTACATACATACGTATGTACATGCCAATTCTATTTGCCGTTAATTATTTTATTTTAATTATTTTTAAATGTTTTTTTTTTGCACAAACGTCTGTCCGTCACGTAGAAAATTCAACATAGTATTTCCTGTTTACTAAAATGTATATAAACTGCCGATCATTATAATACCATACCTTATTGGAGTTAGTGCTCGTACTCGGATAACTCTTTATTCGAAAGGTGTAACCTTTAACAAAATCTAAATGTACATTCTATTCTAACACGTATTCGTCAGGATCTAGGCGTATTTCGGAAATAACAGTCGATCGAGATGTCACGCAGATCAGGTGAATAAATTTTTTACTATGAAATTTGAGTGATCGACACTCATATGAAATTATCAATTTTCATAGTAAATTGCAACGGTAGGCCATTTTTAATCGTCACTTTCAGGGGTTACATAAAAATAAACTGCGTTCTGGACACAAAAACAATTAGTAATACAAATAACTTTATTATCCCTACGTTTAAAAGTAAGAGAAAAATAATAAACTTCAAAAGAATCATGTCTTCGAAGATGCCCCTTCGTTTCATAACTTATAGTACTGAGAGTCAAAATCATATAACTGATAAAGTTCC